>JASANF010013016.1:0-17733 GCA_030248245.1 Trissonchulus sp. WLG1_4 | reverse complement strand
AAAGTTTTTTAATTATGACGAAATTATAGAATGTGAATAGTTTTTCAAAACGTCATTTTTCCGACTTTGCGACTTCACTGCTAACTGTATGCTGCATCAATTTTTCTGAAACTTGGCAAAAATATTTGCCTTGAAACATATTTTTAGAATATATAAAGAACAATGACCTTTTTTTCACTGAAAAAGTTTTATAGTCGCGCAAAATCGACTGCTTTCGCGACACTACCCCCTTAAGGTGGTAGTTTCGTATGTGCAGTTTTTGTCGCGATTTGCTCTAACCAACAGCTAACTTTATGAAATTTGACACACATATGAGGCACTTTTAGGCAAACATATGGGCAAATTATTTGTTCATTATAATCAGTTACCCTATAGTTATAACAAAAAAGTAGTGTTTTTGACATTTTTTGGCTATTTTAACAATGTTTCGTAATTTTTAAATAACTTTTGCTCAAAAACAGTATTGATTTTCACTAAATTAAAAAAAGTAATCTAGATATTTTACTTAAGATCAGTTTGGAACGTTGAAACGCAAAATTAACTGCAACTGTTTTCAGGAAATTGACACTTTCTGAATTTAACTCCGATTTTCACTTTAAAATGATGTGATGTAAAATTTAAGCTACGCATATCTTCAAAACTCGGCACCAAACTAGACAAAGCTGTACTACAGTGTTGTGTCAAAACTCATGTTACCAACTGTTATATGACCAGGGTTATGAGCTCTGAAGTGTATCACCTCCATTTTTGACAAAAAACGCTCGAAAATACGTGACAAGACGTGATGTTTTATATTCGTTTTACCTAGCTTCCGTATTGTCATTTGAATGTATTAGCAATTATATTGGAAGACAATAGGTCACTTTAGACTATGGTTGTGGAATTTATTGCCATGGTTGCCTGGGCAACGCATACGAGTTCATTATACTAAAATATACGTCATGTACTCGAAAGTGTCAATTTGCTGATCATGTGTGCAGTCTATATTCATAATATTTAACCAAAATGAAGAAAACTAAAATGTCTAAATTCCTTTTTTTGCAATTATTGATAGGCATTGTACTTTTTGTTTTCTCAAGCCATAAAGTTTTACGAAATTCAAAAAAGTTCTGTTTTGAAGCTTAGATTTACTGAAGCAATTTCAAAACTTATCCAAATGAAACTATGCATGTACTGAGACATCTACCAGTGAATTTAGACTAAATTGGAATTAAACTTCATCAAGTCATATTCTTCCTATAATCAAACATAGCGCAAAAACATGAAAAAATGCAAAATTTGAGATTTTTCCCAGCGTCTTTTGGATAGACTATCAAAATTGTCAACAAAACAAATACATGAGCTTACGGTACCATTTTTGGTCATTAATATGTAAAAAACCGCTAACAAATAGCTTGTAAGACAACCGAGTAACAGCTCATCAAAAAAGCTGCACATACGAAACTACCACCTTAACTTCTAGCAGGTTGCTTTTAATCGGATTAAACGGACTCAGCTATGCACGCTAATGTTAAGCGTGTATGTTAAGTCCGTTTAGTCCAGTGGTAGTTTTGGAATGGGATCAGACTAAAAGTAAGCCGTTGCCTTATTTGAACTCGTTTAGACCGTTTAAGGTGGCGCTCCGAAGAACTTCCATAACGTTATTATCTTATAAGTCGACGTAGGTTCTAGCTAGAATGAATTTCGTTTAAATATATTGAAGCCTGTTACAAAGCTCTGTTTTTGAGTAAGTTTCACGTGCCTGCTGCCTTGTTCTGATTTTTTATCACCGATTGAAAATTTCTATTTTCGCTAAATGCGCATAATTTTTCAAACGGCATAACTCAGCGAAACTTTGTTCAAATTTTACGATCTATAGCTTAAACTGTCGGTAATTATGTTGCCGAGGTGTATCTTTTCTTATAATTTCAATCCAATTGTTTTGGCTCAAAATACACTAGTTTTTCTAAAATTGGTCAACTTGAAATCGCTGCAGAATTCCACCAAATCAGAATTCAACATTTTCGAAGAAGGTACACCTGAATGTACTTATTTTCTAACTTTAAGTCAAATTTCACAATGAAAAAGCGACATGGAGGAGAGCTATCACGATTCAAAAAAGGCTATTGCCGATCAGAAAAATCTGAGGTTTGCCCACACAAACGGCAGTGTCAAAAAATTGAGCGTATTTTGGCGTATTGAGAAAAGTTAAAAAAGCCGAAAAGTAGCTAACGAAAAATTAGTTTGAAAAATAGTGCATTTTTGTGAATAACGCTCAACGTAATTTGAAAATTTTTTTACAAATGTTTGCTTACACAAACGACGTTTTAAAAAGTTGTAGTCACCTATTATCTGCGGAAAACCGTTATCAAAAGTAACAAAAGCCATATACAATTTTTCGGAAAATCGATTTGAAGATTTTGCCATATCACAATTCAGGTCAAAAAATTAATTTCAACAAAACTACATGTTATGTATATCAAACGAAAGCTAATTCACTGCTGAACAACCTTTCTTTAAGAACAAAGGCCTGAAAACGTGACTGAAAAATTTTACTGCCCAAAGTCAGTTATTCGGAGCGCCACCTTAACCCGATTTGTCATTTTAAAGCCTCGGACTAAAATAAGTCCAGTCCATCTATGACTAGCGTATATATTTTAACAACCCACTTGTGGGAAAGTTACATATGTGCCTGTAATAAAACAGGGTTAACGAGCCCCTGATTGATACAGGTTTTTGCCCAATTTCGGTTGTAGCTGCAAGAAGCGAGCTTCGATTCAGTACGTAGTTTAGTGATCAGACGTAGCGCAAAATGAGGCCACACTTTCAGGCGGAATCCCCGTTTTCCATATTTCCCAAAAACCTCAATTCCCCCTGTGTCCGTACGAGAGCGCCTGATTCGGTTAATCGTCAGTTGTGTGAGCCCTAAGTTCCCCCTGAAGCGTAGTAGGATTATAAGTACAGAAGGAAGTAGTAATAAGTACGAAATAATACGTAATAATGTCCTTAACCAGTATCCGCCCCTTTTTTCCTTTTTGCTCCCTGTTAATAATTGAAGCCGTTTGTCGTAATATTGCCCCTGTATTCATAATAATTGTCGGTATTATTTGTCCGCTTTGTCTGAGGGTCGTGCATAATTAATCAGTAATTACTAAGATTTAAGCAGTGATTTGTAAGCCCCCATGAGAGTAGTGAGAAGCCCAGCAGTCTTTGTTTGTAAGCAATATCTGGGCTAACTCAAAATATTAATAATTGCCCCGATATAATTGCTGAGCTAGAAGCCAGCTAAAAAGTGGTAATAAGCGAAGTTTGTCGGTTAATAACTAAGTAATTAATTAGTTTTGCGGAACGTGAAATATACGGATTTGTAGAGCACAAAGTAGAAAGTAATTATGGAAAGTTTGAAGTTATTCGGAATTACGTAGCAGAAGTTATTGGAAGTTATATCGCAGAGATTAGTCGAAAGTGAGCTGAATCGTAGGCGTGAAAAGAGCGTTTTGAGACCCTATTTTTGTAATGTTATAACTCAGTAATTGATAATTGCAAGAGTACATAATAGCGTCTCACTCTATGTAGAAGAAGAGTGAGACACTCTCCAGCCTGCCTGTGTTCTAGCACAGGCAGATGCGCTGGTCGTTTTCAGGCTACATGTTGACATTCTATGCAACATGTGACTGGCCAATCAGAAGCGAGCTTCTATTCTCTGATTGGCAGACGCCTGGTCACGTGCTCCAATCAAAAAACGGGATAGGAATAAAGGCTAATAACTCATTATTTATTCATAGTCTAGTTGTACAAACATTAAAAAAGGTTTGCAAATACCTTTGGGGATATTTTGGCAAACTTTCAGCGAAATTGATTGAGAAACTTTGAAGAAATTCAGAAAAGTTTATATCACAAAAGTTTCTCAATCAATTTCGCTGAAAGTTTGCCAAAATATCCCTAGAGGTATTTGCAAACCTTTTTTAATGTTTTTGCAAGCAGACTATGAATAAATAATGAGTTATTAAGCTTTTATCTCTATCTTAATGCTTATCAACGCATCAGCGATTATATACTAAAGTGTGTTACGCAGGGAATCTACGCGCTGATTGGCCAGTCACATGTTGCATAGAATGTCAACATGTAGCCTGAAAACGACCAGCGCATCTGCCTGTGCTAGAACACAGGCAGGCTGAAGAGTGTCTCACTCTTCTTCTATATAGAGTGAGAAGCTATTATGTACTCTTGATAATTGTAACCTATTCATGTTTGGTATCATTATGTTCGGTATTTCATAATATGTATCATGGACTCATTTTTGGACATTTTCGGTATTGATAACCATGTTTTTTGGAAGCAGCAGAAAGTGCTAAGTCTAGTTAACAAAACCCTAGTTTCTGAATAGGATTACGGTAGTTTTGAGAAATCACAGTTTTGACTGGGTCTGCAGCCCAGAAGGAGGTCTAGTACTTAAGTATTATCACGTAATAATAGCATCTTAAGTTCATACATAATGTTTAGTAATCAGTTTAAGTATACTACGTAATTGGTTAGGTTCTAAGTTAGTATAATTTCGGTTTTTTAGTGTCCCCCATTTCGCACATTTCCCCCCTTTCATTTTTCCCTTTTCGTTTTCGTAATATTTCTCTAATACTGTTTTTCCAAAGCTGGTATTTACCTTTTCTGTTCGGCCCAAAAAAACTTAGAAAGATTGAAGATACCTGGGCTGACCAGGAATCAAAAGCCCTCGAAAGGGGCTTATTCTCGCACTTACCCTAATATTTACCGAGGTGCTCGGACCAGCAGCCCTCGACCCCCCAACCTTAAGCAGCTCAAGTTGATTAATAGGTAGGCGGGCCTTAGCGAGCTCTAATCTGATTGGTCCCTCAAGTAAGCTAGGTTAGCATTGGATTACGTCATTGGATTGGTTAGGTCACGATCCCCATTGGTTAGGATTGGGATCGGTAGATCCCGACTAAGAAAATCAAAGAAAAGTCGAATTTCTCCTGGATAGGTAAGTCAGTCGGGTAGAAAATTCTGATCAAGTAAAGTCGCACTAGCTTTCTCCTGCTCCCTGCCCTTGCACTATTTGTAGCCGCTGCCTGTAATTTGCGTCCGGCCCGTGACCCATTCGCTTCCTGTCTGCCAGTCGTGCGCTCGTGCGCCCGGCCCTCGCTCGTGTCCGTCGCCCAGTCGCCAGCCCAACCCCTCGTCTTGCGCTCAGTGGCGCCCGTGCCCCCCTCGCGTGGTTTCCAGTTCGTGTCTTCCCCGTTCGCGCTGCCCTGTCCGCCATAACCGGCTCAGCCCATTAAGACTCCGGTCCCCCTCGTTACGTCTACCCGTGTCCCCCGCCGCTCCGCTGCTGCGCCACCGACCCTCGCGTAGTTCCTACCGCCCGCCGTCCTCCGTGCTGATCCGGTCCGCTCCTGTCCGCCAGCCGTCTGTTCGCCCGCTCCCGCTGTTCGTTCGCCAGACCGACTCCAGTTCTCCCCAGTGCCTACCGGCGTTGCCTCCCTCTGTCCGGCTGTCTGCGCCCTCCTGTCCAGCTCACCAGGATCCAGTCAATTGTTAGTTGTGTTGTAGAAGTCGATAGGTAGAAAAGGCTAGGCTGATCCTTAGGTTTGAATAGCTAGTAGATCATTGAGTTGACCAGTGGACCAGTTGTTTCATGTTTAGTTCTAGCCTAGAAGGGTCAGGCTAGAAGAGTGCCGATTCCAGTTTAGGGACTTTCAGGTAGCGTATTTTGTGCAGTATGTATTGTGTCGTGTCCTTAGCGGTCGAACCAGTTATCCAGCTCAAATCTATTACGCGCTTATTTAGGATAGTAGATTTAGCTACGATTGATTGCTAGGTTGTATATATGCTATCTCTTTCAGGGTTACGTAAAGTTACACCGGTCACACACAGTTTCTAGTACGAGTAGAGCTTTGGGTCGTTAGTCAAAAGGGAAAGTTTTGTTGCTGAGATAGCACTTGGGGAGTTGATCCGTAGTTGTCCCCCGACACCAGAAAAAGCAGGCGTCAGGGTTAAGCTAGGCCTTTGAAATAAGGTTAAGGTTCTTAGTTATTCCCGGCCTTTGGTGTCCTCCCCGAATTACGACGGGTAGAGAAGAAAAGCTTGTCCGAGCAGTTCAAATCCCCTGTTACCAGTTGCTCAGGTTGAAAGTTTAGTTAGAGCTATAGGAGAGGCAAACTTTAAGATTAATACACGTTGATTATCAGTTAGCGAGAATTTAACCAAAATTGAAGGGTGTGCTTTCATCATTGAGGGATCAGTTGGAAATCTAAATTTTTCTAAAAATTTTAGGTAAACACGATCGCCTGTAGAGGTATTATTGTTAGTGTTTTCATCTTGATTTGTGTTTGCGTACGTTCAGGCGATCGTAAGCATTTTGACTGAGTCTAGCACGCAGAGGTACTGAGCTTGACTACGTGGTTGGACTAGGATCCTGGGTGACCTAAACGGATCTCTGTAGTTTAGTCTTCTGTAGCTACTCGGTTCCCTTTTCGAAGTGTGGAGCCCCCACAAAAACATTTCTAACCTCTGCTACTCCACTGAGCCCATACATGTAACGGGGTCAAAATTTTGGGGGGACTCTCCGGCCAAATTTTGGGGACCCTCCCCCCCTGGTCGAACGAAAATACCCTAAATTTAGCGAAATTTTGCAAATTTCTCCAAAAAGTGCCATTTTTTAAAAGTTTTGCCCAAATTTTGGGGACCCTCCCGCCCGGCCCCTCGATTTGGGGGGGGGTTCCCCCAATCCCACCCTCATACATGTATGACTGAGCCTATTTGAGCTGAGCTGAGGTCCGATATAGTCAGGAAATTAGTGAAGCCAGTGATTTATTGTATTGTCGCAGTAGAAAGCATCCAGTACCTAAACGTCACACGCTGTCCGCAAAGTATGTTTTGCATTGTTCATTGTTCAGAAATTTTATTAATCACACTATATTTGGAGCACACCTAGTTTATCATCTAACCCGTGTAGGCTTTTTCACATACCTGCTTTTGCAATGTGAACACAACCTGAAATGGTTTTTGTAGTTATTTTGATAAGGATCGGGTTAATAAGCAAGCGCAGCAAGACAACGACCGTAGAGATGTAGAACCTGAAGATAAACATTGCCAAACTGCGCACTGTGCGCGGATATTAGGTTTGTGTAATTTGGATATAAAAGAGACTATTTCTCGTCTTGGAAATGTCAACCCACTACAGTGGCAGCCCCTGCGGTTAACACTAGGAACTCTAGTTTAAATAAATACATAGCGTAATAAAGACTTTGCGTAACAATTAGGGTGAATACTCGATATGGCTAAATGTTTATCGCCTCAAAAGCAATGTAATATAAGGAGTGAAAAAACAAATTTAATTCTAATCTTTTGAATTTCTTTCAGAAACTAGCCTTGAGAACTACGTACAATTATTTTTTCATGATCAAAAACTATGCCTGTACACTTGCATGAAAATAACGTGTCATTATAGCTTCATCAACTTTAGGTAGCTCTCATAGAAACTGTGCTCCTTGCAGAAATCTTTTATTGTATATTATTAAGTAAATTGTTTTATTTCTCACATAACTGTCAGCTGCGTTTTCCTTCTCACTGGCACGTACTTTTTCTATCATATTCATTTTTCATAATCGGACTAAAAGGACTTAACTATGCACGCTAATGTTAAGCGTGCATGTTAAATCCGTTAGTCCAGAGTGGTAGTTTTGGAATGGGGTCAGACTAAAATTAAGCCGCTGAGTTATTTTAACTCGTTTAGTCTGTTTAGTCCAGTATTTCATTCCTAAGCCTCAGACTAAAATAAGTCCAGTCTGTTTAATCCGGTAAAGGAATAGGCCCAGCGTTATATATGTTTGGGTTATAGCACGGTGCACTCAGTAATTTATACACACCGCTACGTGAAGCGTCAAGTACATGCGGGCTTCAGGTGCCAGTGCGGAAAGTACTACATATAACGTGCTTATAACTGTTTTGAAATATACAGTGCGATAAGTCAATAACCAAGATGTACGCCTACACAGTGCAATAACTTGATTGACTGAATGAGCACACATTAGTATGCAATTTTTAGATACGTCGTTTGCGTGCGTCAGCTCGAGATTTTATAAGTGTCTAAAATCCGTGAGGTAACTGATGACATAACTTATGTATATATATTATGTTTCATTTATGTAGATATTGATCATTGTCGACTTTTTTTCTAGTTGTAGTTGCGCGGTCATTGTGCTACACATTGCTGAATTTTGGCTATATCAGGGTTGGCGCGACAGCGCCCAACCCTAGAATAGGAGAAAATCCACTCAATGCGGATTTTTGAAATTTAATTTTTTAATAACTTAAAATATATGCAGGCGAATGACTTTTAATTTGGTGTGTGTATCCGCCTAGTGGAAGGCTATATGCCTCCCAAATTTCGAAGAGATTGGTTGAGTCTAACTTGAGATATGAAAAGTTGTCTTTTGCAAACTTGACACTTTCCCTCTTTTTTTTTCAACAGCTCTACCGGACCGGACGCTTGTAGGGTTGTCATGATTATATGTTTTTCACATTTCATTTGACCAAACTTAGAAAGTAACGGGCCATTTTTTTCAATTTCGTCCCCGTTCGGTCTCTGCTGGGAGGGGGGAAACCTCTTTTTTGGGGTCCGAAAAAAATCAAAGTCCGAAAAATTTCTAGCCAACTTTTGAGAAGTCACGCAAGTGAGGTAGCCTCCATCTCTTGCATACAGGGTAGTGTAGTGGTGCTATAGTGCATCTGCTATTTTGGAGTCGATCGTGTAACTGTACCGCTGGGGAGGGGGCTCGGAAGGTAATTCACGTGTATTAAGGGCTTAGGCTACCTATGGGCAGTACAGCCAAGACGGTTACAGATAGAGGTCTGTCGTTTTGTATGCGAAAATAAACCCATATATTGCGCATTGCAGGGCGCTATTAGTTTTGCAGTCAGATTTTCCTGATAGCCAGAACTGGTGCACCCCCCTCCGGCACCCTGCCAGCATGGTTTTTCGTGACTTTGTCAATGTATAACGCTTTAATGGTTAATCATTCGTGCTGTATTGTTATGATGACGCAATAAATACGTGCAGGGGTGTCAGTTGATGTTGTTTGGTCAGCGTCGCGTATGGTGTTTCACTTTGGCACCCCAGGCAAATTGGCAGAAGTCTCAGGTCGCATCAAAAAGTGACCACCTAGGGTACTTTTGGGGTGGAAATTTTTTTCGATTTTTTCTTGAAATCTCGCTTCTAGGAGTTATTTGGGCCCCTGAACACGAATCTGGGGTTAGTTTTTGCCTATCACCCCCCTGGACCCGCCTATACGGCCCCCTCCGGGCCTCAGGGTACCCCCGCCGCGCCAGGGGGTCCTCAGGGGTCAAATTTTAGAAATTGAGATTTTGATGTTTCTAGGGGTAGTTTGGACCCATAAACACGAATCCGAGGTCCATTTTTGCCTAGGACCCCCATCGTCTTCCCTACGACCCCCTCAGGGTACCCCCCCTAGAGGGTCCTCAGGAGTCAAATTTTCGAAATTTAGATTTTGATGTTTATAGGGGTAATTTGTCCCCCTAAACGCGAATCTGTGGTTAGTTTTTGCCTAGGACCCTCGTGGACCCCGCCAAGCCCCCCCCCCCTATGGTACCATGCCCCAGAGGGCCAAAAGGTTCAATTTTTCGAAATTGAGATTTTGATGTCACTAGGGGTAATTTGGGCCCCTGAACACGAATTCGAAGTCCGTTTTCGTCTAGGACCCCCTGAACCCTCCTACAGCCCCCTCAGGGTACCCCCCATAGGGGGTCCTAAGGGGGTCAAAGTGGGGCAAATTTTCGAAATTGAGATTTTGATGTCGATAGGGAGTGTCAGTTGATATTGTTTGGTCCGCGTGGTGTGCACTGGTCCACTTTGGTAGCCCTAGCAAAGTGCCAGAAAGGTCCATTTGACAAATTTTTAAAATATTTTCAATTTTTTTGAATAACTGAAAAAGGTTAGTTTGAGTTGCCGAACACGAATTTAACGTCACGTTGACCAAAATTAATGTGTTAACCCAAAATAATGACAAGAAATACGAACAGGCCAATTGTATACTGTTAGTGGCATTGTAGAAATAAGTATGTAGTGCAGCATACACATGCGCGACTATCCCTTTCAGAATTTATTATTTTCATACAAATATACAATTCAAGTGTCAGCTTCCTGTCGTCAAGTAAAATGGCTGCAGCGGAAAAAGAAATAGGATTATTATAAAAATGCCCTTTCACCAAGGGCAGCAGTGTTGGTAGAATAGGAAAGTTGGCTGGTCTTATAGCGGAAAAATGCTGTCCGAAACGAAAAAGCGAAAAACGCTATAACGAAAAAGCTTGTCAAACACCCGGGACAAGTTTTGCAGCCGAATAGGGAAACTCAGCTTGCTAAATGAAGCGGACAAGAGTTGCGTCAAAATAGCAGTCGCCCGACACGTTAGTGCTTTCTGCACCCTATTCGCGCGAATTAATCAGCCATTATCATCATCTGCTCTGTTGCCGGAAAAGTGTCATGTACTTCATTGGTTCTTGATGTTATTTACTAGGCAAGCTACATATGTCCTGAAAATCATTTTTCATCCATAATATATATATTAATCAATCGATCGCCATTCATTTTTATTGTTATATGTAAATGTAGTTCAAGCTTATATCAATTCTACAGTTATTTGTATTAACTAGAGTTATATGGTTGTATTGTAACATAACATTTTATGATTCGTATTGAATATTAGTAGTTAATGTCTATATAATAATAATCATGCAATGTTAAGTTGGAATACGCCATTACTCATTTGTAATTTTCGAGAAAGATGTCTATATACAAAACAAAAATAGATTGCGCGTAGAGAAATTTAAATGAAATATATACCTGTATGTATCTGTAGAGTATTAATACTTTATAATGTATACACCTGACCCTAAGTCCTGAGTGCTAGTAAGCGTGAAAAATGTTTTTCCTAATTATTCGCGCGAATAGGGTGCAGAAAGCACTAACGTGTCGGGCGACTGCTATTCTGACGCAACTCTTGTCCGCTTCATTTAGCAAGCTGAGTTTCCCTATTCGGCTGCAAAACTTGTCCCGGGTGTTTGACAAGCTTATTAGCATTTTTCCGCTATAAGATCAGCCAACTTTCCTATTCTACCCACACTGCTGCCCTTGGTGAAAGGGCATTTTTATAATAATGTATTTCTCGGTTCATCCATATTTTTTTATTAATTTTCAATTTAACGCATATGCAAAATTTATTTGTCAAATTTTTTAAAATAAGTTTTGTCTTATTTTATCCCATTAGGATCATTAGTATATGTCAAAGCCGTTAGACCAAGGTTGACTCTCACAGTAGGAAGCAATAAGAAATTAACAAGATGAACAAAGAACTGAAAATAATAATTGAAGGCCGGCCAGATGAACTCAAATAAATAAAAATAATTAGTCCTACAGTTTATACACATGATTGTGTGACACACGCTTCTTTTGACTGTTAGAGCTGTCCAAAAGCAGGCTGTATTTCTTAATTGTATATCGTATATTATAACTCTATTCAGTCTTACAGTAAAGTGTCATCACCATACTTATACTGCACACATCAGCGTGCAGTCTACTTATACTGCACGTTATACTGCACAGTGCACAGTCAGAGTTGGAATCGATTTACAAGTCACAGTCACTTCTAGCACTGGTGGTTGCGCCAAAAGTAATTGATACGCATGTGTGAAATACTCGTGCAGGTGCACTCGCAGTTTCACAGAAACATGCGTATAAATCACCTATATCATATATACCTGTCTTGAAAAAACAGTGCAATAACTAACGTCAATAACTAAGGGCCTTTTTATAAAAAGATTAAAAATCATAGATTAAAATAAATCCTTTTATGAAAACGACACTAAAATTCAGTTGCAGCTGCGAAGATTAAAAATATTAAAAATTCATAGATTGATTGCAGCGTGAGTTTTTAATCTTGATTTTATGAAAACGTGATTAAACACTTTTAATATTTGTAATATCGCTGATTAATTTTAATATTTTTAATCTTTTTATGAAAAGGCCATAAGTAAACGCTGCTAGATTCACAGCGTGCATCTAGAATCTAGTTATTGCACTGCTGTAGGCGTGCATTTTAGTCATTGACTTATTGCACTGTATTTTTCAAAATTATTCGCACAAGCACATGAAACCCGCGTGCATAATAAACTCGTGCGCTCCGCTTGGCATTTCACGTTACAGTGCGTATAAATTACTGAGTGCACGCTACATCATGCTATAACTTGCACTTGTGATTTGGTTTAGTGTATTTGAAGCGTGCTATAACCTGGTCACTACGGCACGCTGTACGCGTGCAACCCACTTACACTGCACGCTGTAGCGTAAAACCTACTTTTACTGCATGCTACAGCGTCTACCTGACTTACCTATACCGCACGCAGCAGAAATCGAAAGAAAAGTAAAGAGAAGAGGAATCGAGCCACCGCCGTCGATTAATTAGTGAATACCAATTAACCACTAGGCCACTCCAACACGGACATCAATTTGCATAATATTTCTCAGAGAGAACAGCGGTAGTGTCGTGGACTTAATTCATAGCAGATGTGTGTGTATGCATTGCGATACCTACGTGGTACGTTCATTCAGTATGCATAAACACTCTTGACAGAAGTAAAGTTTGACTGCCACCGTTACTAGGCTTGGCTAGCATAAGAAGGCTGTAGCCTAATGGATAAGGTGTCTGACTTGGAATCAGAGTGTTGTGGGTGCGATCCCCACCAGTCTTGACATTTTTTGAAAATTTTACGTACGTATTGAAAACCAATTCACAAGCAACTTATAGCACTGCTTGTTTATCTAGAAGTAATTGATGCGCATGTGTGAAACCCTCGTGCCCCTGCACTCGGAGTTTTACAGAAACAGGCGTATAAATCACTTGTAGCACGCCAACCAGTGCCATAACCCATACTTATTCCTTAATTCTGATGGGTTAGAATGTACCAGCTAATAATTTGGGTAAGCTGAAGATACTTTGAAATTCGCAGTAAAAGATAGACACTTGACCACTTTATACTGCTTGGAATAGTTTGATGCGGAAGCAATGGAACGCTATATAATTTCTTGACAGCACTTTCTAAATCACGACAATTCTATTCTTCCTGCTTCAATTGCAGTTTGTCAACTAAAATTTAGGCCCAAGTTATATATCCGTCTAACGGCCACATTTTTCACTAAGCACTACAATAATGGTTGGGTGATTCATTTAGCTGATTAAGTTTTTCCAGTTGCGATTGCAATTTTAATGGGGTTGATGCGTGTTTATGTAGTCAGCTAACTCTGACTTAACAGATGACTTTGCCTAATAGAAGCCTAACTTTTATGCTCAGAAACTTTTTTCAGTAATTAGTAAGAACACGTGTTTTCGAAGGCATTTATTGCGAATGTTAACTGCATAGTGGCACATGATTAAATATAGGAAAGAAAATTCTAGCTATAAGTTAGTAAAGTTAAAATAGCATTTAAGCTCAGAATCCTCATTTTACCCATAGAAAAATGTTCGTATGGTTACGCCATTCCTTCCTACCCACTAGCTATAATAGTTTATTTTAAGTCCGCTTAATCCGGTAAAGAAATAGGCATTTTCTTGTGCTACCCTATTCCGCTGCTTGAACATGACTATATTAGATTAATAATATTCAGAAATACAGGAAAAACAGTTAACATCATAGGTTCTTGTGTTTATTATAGTTTCAGTCTATTTAATGCACGTGCATCCGAACTCATTATCTATGACACAAGCATCAGATTTGGAGATTAAAGACAGTGCAAATGTTTTATGGAACTGAATATTTCTTTCATTATTCTAGTTTTATTTTCCCATAATTTAACAAAACATGTTTCATGATCGCAACAAGCTTATGCTGCGTGTTTCACTTCTAGCATGAATGCTTAGCATTTTTTAATAGCATAATAGTGTCTCACTTTATTGAAGAAGAGTGAGACACGCTCTGCACCGCACTAGAACACTGGCAGGCTGGAGAGTGTACCACAACCATTCTTCTTCTACAGAGTGAGACACTATTATGTACTCTTGCTAATTGCTATGTACTAATGACTTTTGTTAATCGGTAAAACAAGAAGTCACGACACCTTTGCTGCCGAACGCTTATAAATACCTGTTGACCTGATTGTTTTTGTTTGAACGTTCTACATATCTAAAAACTGTAGAAAGTCAGGGGCTATGAACCGATATATGCAGTTTGTCCCAATATTCCGACTGCTACTGGTGGGTCACTCATGTACCGTAACAATGAACCATGCGACATGTTTGATTCTGGAACTAGTTTTTTATTAATCATAAGTTCTTGAACTAGCATTTTTCCATTATGCAGCTCTCATGACGCTGGTCTTCTAATAGTACAGGTATCTTGCTTGGTCCCAATCAAAAAAGTGTTCCGCTTCTTATCATGTACAGTAAACGAAACTATATATACGTTGACACCGCAATCACCTGGCTCCGACTCCATTTTGACTCCGGAGTCTGCAGCAAGCAATTTTGGTCGGTACTGTACTATTGGTTCTGTTTGTTTTAGACTTATTAATTCTTGCTAAACCAGCTGCCATGCCTGAATGCGACTGTAATGGGCTCAACTCCCTCCAAGACTGATTACCAAGCCAGTCGTCGTATCGATCAGGAACTCGTGCGGGAAAAACACAATGCCAAAAATCAAATCAAATTGCTGCTGCTCGGTAGGTGATGCTTTCTGTTGCGTATGCATGTGACGCAACTGCGTAAAACTGTATAAAATGGGTCATTCACCAGATTTATTACGTTAATAATTACGTTATTGGTCATATTTGTTCCTTCTACACTTCTACAGTATAACAGTGGGATAACTGTAATATTTGCAAAATTAGTGTAAAGTAATTAACAGTAAAACGTAAAGTGAAAAAATCTACATGAATTGAATTGAATTGTGAATATATTAAAGCACGTTTTGCATTAATCCACATGGGCTTAATAATAAAGCCCCAGCCCCTTATTATAGACTGCGGCTTTATTCGAGGTAATACGCTGGTTTTAAACAGAACTTTCTCAACGTATATTTTAACGTTTATAAGTTATTAAATTCGTTTCAGGCCCATCTAATTCAGGAAAGTCCACAATTCTCAAGCAGATGAAGTAAGCTAGATACATTTTCGTAAAACTCATTTTACGTAATTTGTTTCGTATCACAATCTTAGTATTAAGTTTTTTCAAAGTTACATACATAATTATTGTCGATCACGTGAGATTACGGTACTAGCTGGATTGTAGGCGGAGCTAAATAGCTTCTAAGTAAGATTTGATTGGCGGATTGTTGATAATTGCTAGACGACCTGTTTTGACAGGGTCCTGAATCCTGATTCATTCCACATTCGGGTAGGGTCGTGACTCATTTAAGACACTTATCCTGACAGAGTGTCTGGTTCCAGAACACACATAATTATGTAGCTAGCTGATTCTGGTTTGAGCTGTTTTGGGTTAGTTTGGCAACGCATATACTATTGTGCCAAGCTGACAAATGGACATATGTTAATGTCATACTCTTTCCATTATGTACTCTTGTTACGACCGAAATATCAGGTACAAAATATCTAGATGGTATGAACTTTTGTTTAGAATTCTGCACTTGAACGGCTTCACGGAAGAAGAGGTGAAAGAGACAACGGGCTACATCAACAGTAACATTATCAGTGCCATGTGTACAGTCATTGGTGCCATGCCTGAGCTTGGGCTCGATTTCGAAGTGCCTGACAGAGCGGTGAGGCATCGACCTAAATACTGCTAATCCTACTTTGTTGAAGAGAATCCTAAATTTACCTAACAGAGCACTTGCCAGACAAATGGGCCCTGGCAGTCGGCATACAACGAGCTTTATCCTTCGCGAAAAGTGACCAAAGTTGGCGGGAAAGTGACGAAAACAGCTTTTAACAGATTAGATTAAAGTTTGTTCAATCAACAGGATGTTTAGTCAACATTTTCGATTGTCTAAGTCTGAATCTAAGCGTAAAACGAACGCTTAGCCTAAGCCCAACTGGCTAATTTTAGTCCGAACCGTTGGGCTAAACGGATTTAACATGCACGCTTAATGTTCGCGGGCATAGCTAAGTCCGTTTAGTCTGACTAAAAAGTAGCGCGCTAAAATGCAAGTCTGCTTATTCCTAAGGTTTTGGAATGGCATTTTTCAGCATAATTTTTAAACCGTTTAGTCCGATTAAAATTAACCTTTTAATTCAGTAAAGGGATTAGCGTGATTAGCTTTGCTATAACGCAGTCTTGACTGTTCACAAGAAATAAACATTGTATTTGTAACCTTTCTAATTACAGATTGATGCGAAGCTTGTGCAGAAGATACTGAAGACTGGCTGGGACAAGGAGCCAATCCCCATGGAGTTGGAAGAGTCCCTGATGTCCCTTTGGGCCGACAAAAACGTCCAGACCACCTACAAGCAATTGTCCACTCTCAGGCTTCCACAATCCGCTCAGTAGTAAGCCAGTGGGCAAAAAAGTTTTTTAATAAATAAAATACACATTGGATTTTTGTAGTTGGAGTCTGAGTTTATAGACTTTCCATCTTTGCTGAATTAACTGTTCTGAAACTAAAGCTTGAGCAAGCGAGGAAGATTTGAAATAATGTTCGACCGAATGGCTGTAATGCATAAAGCCAGTCTAATGCTAAAACCAGTCAAAGACGCTCTATTTCAGCAACACCTTGACGAAAAATTCTACGTGTATTACAAGGTCAGAATGTTGCTCTTAGACCGCATTTAGCAAGACTCAGTTAAAGTCCGGTTCATACTTGTCCTTGAGGGCGTAGGGATAAGGACAATGACAAAATTTGAGCAGTTGCTGTGAAAAAATGACCGCATGTCGGCTATTTTTGGTATGCGCACTAAATTGAACTCCAACATTGTTCATGCAAAAATGGTCCACTTTCGCTCAGCAGTTTATTTGGAATTGCTTAAGGACAAAACATTAGGGACAAGGACAAGGACGAGTATGAACCGGGCTTTAGACTGCCTTTATGCATTCCACGGAATGAGTCAAGTCCAAGTGCATCCATTATAGAAGCTGGAAGAGTCAAATCACTTTCGTCAAATAATTACATCTAACTAACCGGCTGTCTTTGTTTCTGTCCCTAACCATAAATTTCAAGCACTTTTAATTTTAGTTTCCTGCAGAACCTAGAGCGCATTCTGAAAGAGGGGGCAGAGTACGTTCCGACCATTCAGGACATTCTGCACGTGCGAAAGTCAACACTGGAAGTCGTCGAAATTGTCTTCACGCTAAAAAATATCACCTTCAGGTTGTCAATTATAAACTTTTGTGTTGCGGAGATTTTCGTCATATTGACGGCTGAACGAACCGTATGAGTCTGACTCGAACATAGTACGTGATTATTTTGGCGTTATTATTATTTTTATTATTTTGGTGGCTAAACAGACCTACGGCTGTCAGTATGTATTGACTTTAACTGCAATGTCTGAAGCTAAATATATGCCGATATATTAAATATATACGTATATTTTCAGGGTAATCGATGTCGGAGGTCAGAAGACGGAGCGACGAAAGTGGATTCACCAGTTCGAGAATGTGCAGGGCATTATCTTCGTGGTTGCGCTCAGTGACTATGATCTCGTCATGGAGGAGGATCCAAGCATGGTGCCCATTTATGTTTATGTTCCATATCTTTAGCACATCTCTTCATTGATTTGCT
>JASANF010013013.1:0-106759 GCA_030248245.1 Trissonchulus sp. WLG1_4 | reverse complement strand
GAAAAAACTAGAATTGAAAGTTGAAGCCAGTACTGACCGTAGACGACACTATGTTAAAATAGGAGACTGATGTTGAAAGTGTGAATAGAAGTACTCCTTTGATATACTGACTTCTCATTGGCCTATATCTCTTCAAAAACCATTGATTCTGGGACAGCTCGACCCGTGAAACTCAAATCTGGAAGAATTAGAGGTCTATCTCAAAGCAGAAAAATATTTGAAAAATTTCAATTTTTTACAAATCAGGCTTGAGGGGACCTAACTTGGTTTTTTGACCTCATGGGTACCAAGTAGTGTTTATATTTATTATTTTTCCTTGTTACAATGTAGTTACACGTTTAAAATTAGGATTTGGAAAAACTAGAATTGAAAGTTGAAGCCAGTACTGACCGTAGACGACACTATGTTGAAATAGGAGACTGATGTTAAAAGTGTGAATAGAAGTGTTCTTTTGCTATACTGACTTCTCATTGGCCTATATCTCTTCAAAAACCATTGATTCCAGGATAGCTCGACCCGTGAAACTCGAATTTGGAAGAATTAGAAGTCTATCTCAAAGCAGAAAAATATTTGAAAAATTTCAATTTTTTACAAATCAGGCTTTGAGGTACCTAACTTGGTTTTTTTACCTCATGGGTACCAAGTAGTGTTTATATTTATTATTTTTCTTGTTACATTGTAGTTATAGGTCTAAAATCAGGATTTAAAAAACTAGAGTCGGAAGTTGAAGTCAGTACTGACTATAGACGACACTACGTTGAAATCGGAGACTGATGTTGAAAGTGTGAATAGAAGTGTTCTTTTGATATCCTGACTTCTCATTGGCCTATATCTCTTAAAAAGCCATTGACTCAAGGATAGCTCGACCCGTGAAACTCAAATCTGGAAGAATTAGAAGTCTATCTTAAAGCAGAAAAATATTTGAAAAATTTCAATTTTTTACAAATCAGGCTTTGAGGTACCTAACTTGGTTTTTTGACCCCATGGGTACCAAGTAGTGTTTATATTTATTATTTTTCCTTGTTACAATGTAGTTACACGTTTAGAATTAGGATTTGGAAAAACTAGAATTGAAAGTTGAAGCCAGTACTGACCGTAGACGACACTATGTTGAAATAGGAGACTGATGTTAAAAGTGTGAATAGAAGTGCTCTTTTGATATACTGACTTCTCATTGGCCTATATCTCTTCAAAAACCATTGATTCTAGAGTAGCTCGACCCGTGAAACTCAAATCCGGAAAAATTAGAAGTTTATCTCAAAACAGAAAAATATTTGAAAAATTTCAATTTTTTACAAATCAGGCTTTGAGGTACCTAACTTGGTTTTTTGACCTCATGGGTACCAAGTAGTGTTTATATTTATTATTTTTCTTGTTACATTGTAGTTACAGGTTTAAAATCAGTATTTGAAAAAACTAGAATTGAAAGTTGAAGCCAGTACTGACCGTAGACGACACTATGTTAAAATAGGAGACTGATGTTGAAAGTGTGAATAGAAGTGCTCTTTTGATATACTGTCTTCTCATTGGCCTATATCTCTTCAAAAACCATTGATTCAAGGATAGCTCGACCCGTGAAACTCAAATCTGGAAGAATTAGAAGTCTATCTCAAAGCAGAAAAATATTTGAAAAATTTCAATTTTTTACAAATCAGGCTTTGAGGTACCTAACTTGGTTTTTTGACCTCATGGGTACCAAGTAGTGTTTATATTTATTATTTTTCTTGTTACATTGTAGTTATAGGTCCAAAATCAGGATTTGAAAAAACTAGAATTGAAAGTTGAAGCCAGTACTGACCGTAGACGACACTATGTTAAAATAGGAGACTGATGTTGAAAGTGTGAATAGAAGTACTCCTTTGATATACTGACTTCTCATTGGCCTATATCTCTTCAAAAACCATTGATTCTGGGACAGCTCGACCCGTGAAACTCAAATCTGGAAGAATTAGAGGTCTATCTCAAAGCAGAAAAATATTTGAAAAATTTCAATTTTTTACAAATCAGGCTTGAGGGGACCTAACTTGGTTTTTTGACCTCATGGGTACCAAGTAGTGTTTATATTTATTATTTTTACTTGTTACAATGTAGTTACACGTTTAAAATTAGGATTTGGAAAAACTAGAATTGAAAGTTGAAGCCAGTACCGACCGTAGACGACACTACGTTGAAATAGGAGACTGATGTTAAAAGTGTGAATATAAGTGCTCTTTTGATATACTGTCTTCTCATTGGCCTATATCTCTTCAAAAACCATTGATTCTAGAGTAGGTCGACCCGATAAACTCAAATTCGGAAGAATTAGAAGTCTATCTCTAAGCAGAAAAATATTTGAAAAATTTCAATTTTTTACAAATCAGGCTTGAGGGGACCTAACTTGGTTTTTTGACCTCATGGGTACCAAGTAGTGTTTATATTTATTATTTTTCTTGTTACATTGTAGTTACAGGTTTAAAAGCAGGATTTGAAAAAACTAGAGTCGGAAGTTGAAGTCAGTACTGACTATAGACGACACTACGTTGAAATCGGAGCCTGATGTTGAAAGTGTGAATAGAAGTGCTCTTTTTATATACTGACTTCTCATTGGCCTATATCTCTTCAAAAACCATTGATTCTAGAGTAGCTCGACCCGTGAAACTCAAATCCGGAAAAATTAGAAGTTTATCTCAAAACAGAAAAATATTTGAAAAATTTCAATTTTTTACAAATCAGGCTTGAGGGGACCTAACTTGGTTTTTTGACCTCATGGGTACCAAGTAGTGTTTATATTTATTATTTTTACTTGTTACAATGTAGTTACACGTTTAAAATTAGGATTTGGAAAAACTAGAATTGAAAGTTGAAGCCAGTACCGACCGTAGACGACACTACGTTGAAATAGGAGACTGATGTTAAAAGTGTGAATAGAAGTGCTCTTTTGATATACTGTCTTCTCATTGGCCTATATCTCTTCAAAAACCATTGATTCAAGGATAGCTCGACCCGTGAAACTCAAATCTGGAAGAATTAGAAGTCTATCTCAAAGCAGAAAAATATTTGAAAAATTTCAATTTTTTACAAATCAGGCTTTGAGGTACCTAACTTGGTTTTTTGACCTCATGGGTACCAAGTAGTGTTTATATTTATTATTTTTCTTGTTACATTGTAGTTATAGGTCCAAAATCAGGATTTGAAAAAACTAGAATTGAAAGTTGAAGCCAGTACTGACCGTAGACGACACTATGTTAAAATAGGAGACTGATGTTAAAAGTGTGAATATAAGTGCTCTTTTGATATACTGTTTTCTCATTGGCCTATATCTCTTCAGAAACCATTGATTCTAGAGTAGGTCGACCCGATAAACTCAAATCCGGAAGAATTAGAAGTCTATCTCTAAGCAGAAAAATATTTGAAAAATTTCAATTTTTTACAAATCAGGCTTGAGGGGACCTAACTTGGTTTTTTGACCTCATGGGTACCAAGTAGTGTTTATATTTATTATTTTTACTTGTTACAATGTAGTTACACGTTTAAAATTAGGATTTGGAAAAACTAGAATTGAAAGTTGAAGCCAGTACCGACCGTAGACGACACTACGTTGAAATAGGAGACTGATGTTAAAAGTGTGAATAGAAGTGCTCTTTTGATATACTGTCTTCTCATTGGCCTATATCTCTTCAAAAACCATTGATTCTAGAGTAGGTTGACCCGTGAAACTCAAATCCGGAAGAATTAGAAGTCTATCTCAAAGCAGAAAAATATTTGAAAAATTTCAATTTTTTACAAATCAGGCTTTGAGGTACCTAACTTGTTTTTATTACCTCATGGGTACCAAGTAGTGTTTATATTTATTATTTTTCTTGTTACAATGTAGTTACACGTCTAGAATTGGGATCTGAAAAAACTAGAATTGTAAGTTGAACCCAGTACTGACTGTAGACGACACTATGTTGCAAGAGAAGACTAATGTTGAAAGTGCAAATAGAAGTGCTCTTTTGATATCCTGACTTCTCATTGGCCTATATCTCTTCAAAAACCATTGATTCAAGGATAGCTCGACCCGTGAAACTCAAATCTGGAAGAATTAGAAGTCTATCTCAAAGCAGAAAAATATTTGAAAAATTTCAATTTTTTACAAATCAGGCTTTGAGGTACCTAAATTGGTTTTTTGACCTCATGGGTACCAAGTAGTTTCTAATTTTTCCAGATTTGAATTTTTACGGGTTAAACTATCCTAGAATCAATGGTTTTTGAAAAGATATAGGCCAACGAGAAGTCAGGATATCAAAAGAGCACTTCTAGTCACACTTTTAACATCAGTCTCCTATTTCAAAATAGTGTCGTCTATAGTCAGTACTGGCTTTAACTTTCGATTCTAGTTTTTACAGATCCTGATGTTAGACGTGTAATTACATTGTAACAAGGAAAAATAATAAATATAAACACTACTTGGTAGCCATGACCTCAAAAAAGCAAGTTATGTACCGCAAAGCCAGATTTGTAAAAAATTGAAATTTTTCAAAAAATTTTATGATTTGAGATAGACTTCTAATTCTTTCAGATTCGACTTATACGGGTCAAACTACTCTGGAATCAATGGTTTTTGAAGAGATATAGGCCAATGAGAAGTCAGTATATCAAAAGAGCACTTCACACTTTTAACATCAGTCTCCTATTTCAAAATAGTGTCGTCTATAGTCAGTACTGGCTTCAACTTTCGATTCTAGTTTTTACAGATCCTGATGTTAGACGTGTAATTACATTGTAACAAGGAAAAATAATAAATATAAACACTACTTGGTAGCCATGACGTCAAAAAAGCAAGTTATGTACCGCAAAGCCAGATTTGTAAAAAAATGAAATTTTTCCAAAATTTTTATGATTTGAGATAGACTTCTAATTCTTTCAGATTCAAGTTTTACGTTTCAAACTGTCCTATAGTCAATGGTTTTTGAAGAGATATAGGCCAATGAGAAGTCAGTATATCAAAAGAGCACTTCACACTTTTAACATCAGTCTCCTATTTCAACATAGTGTCGTCTACAGTCGGTACTGGCTTCAACTTTCGATTCTAGTTTTTCCAAATCCTATTTTTAGACGTGTAACTACATTGTAACAACGAAAAATAATAAATATAAACACTATTTGGTACCCATGACGTCAAAAAAGCCAGTCAGGTACCCCAAAACCAGATTTGTAAAAAGCTGAAATTTTTCAAAAAATTTTTTGCTTTGAAATAGACTTCTAATTCTTCCAGATTCGACTTATACGGGTCAAACTACTCTGGAATCCATGATTTTTGAAAAGATATGGGCCAACGAGAAGTCAGGATATCAAAAGAGCACTTCTATTCACACTTTCAACATCAGTCTCCAATTTCAACGTAGTGTCGTCTACAGTCAGTACTGGCTTCACCTTTCACTTCTAGTTTTTCAAAATCCTAATTTTAGACGTGTAACTACATTTTAACGAGGAAAACAAATAAATATAAACACTACTTGGTACCCATGAGTTCAAAAAAGCAAGTTAGGTACCAAAAGCCTGACTTGTAAAAAAAATAAAAATTCTCAAATTTTTGCTTTAAAAAAGACTTCCAATTTTTCCAGATTCGACTTTTACGGGTCAAACTACCCTGTAATCAGTGGTTATTAAAGAGATATAGGCCAACGAGAAGTCAGGATATCAAAAGAGCACTTCTATTTACACTTTCAACATCAGTCTCCAATTTCAACGTAGTGTCGTCTACAGTCAGTACTGGCTTCAACTTTTACTTCTAGTTTTTCAAAATCCTAATTTTAAACGTGTAACTACATTGTCACAACGAAAAATAATAAACATAAACACTATTTGGTACCCATGACGTCAAAAAAGCAAGTCAGGTACCCCAAAGCCAGATTTGTAAAAAACTGAAATTTTTCAAAAAATGTTATGCTTTGAAATAGACTTCTAATTCTTCCAGATTCGACTTATACGGGTCAAACTACTCTGGAATCCATGATTTTTGAAAAGATATGGGCCAACGAGAAGTCAGGATATCAAAAGAGCACTTCTATTCACACTTTCAACATCAGTCTCCAATTTCAACGTAGTGTCGTCTACAGTCAGTACTGGCTTCACCTTTCACTTCTAGTTTTTCAAAATCCTAATTTTAGACGTGTAACTACATTTTAACGAGAAAAACAAATAAATATAAACACTACTTGGTACCCATGAGTTCAAAAAAGCAAGTTAGGTACCAAAAGCCTGACTTGTAAAAAAAGAAAATTTTCAAAAAATTTTATGCTTTGAGATAGACTTCTAATTCTTCCAAATTTGATTTTAGGTCAAACTACCTGAATCAATGTTTTTGAAGAGATATAGGCCAATGAGAAGTCGGATATAAAAAGAGCACTTCTATTCACACTTAACATCAGTCTCTATTTCAACATATGTCTCTACATCAGTACTGGTTTAATTTTAATTTTGTTTTAAAATTAATAAAAAAAAAAAAAAAAAGGAAAAACAAATGAAAGTTGAAGCCAGTACTGACTAGACGACACTATTGAAATAGGAGATGATGTTGAAAGTGTGAAAGAAGTGCTTTGATATGTGACTTCTCATTGGCCTAATCTCTCAAAAAATTGATTCAGGGTAGCTTGACCCGTAAAATTCAAATTGGAAGAATTAGAAGTCTATCAAAGCATAAATTTTTTGAAAAATTTCAATTTTTTACAATCAGTTTGGGGCACCTAACTTGCTTTTTTGACCTCATGGGTACCAAGTTATGTTTATATATATTATTTTTGCTTGTTACAATGCGGTTACACGTCTTAAATTAGGATCTGGAAAAACTGGAATCTAAATTTGAAGCCAGTACTGACTATAGACGACACTATGTTGAAACAGGAGAATATGTTGAAAGTGTGAATAGAAGTGCTCTTTTGATATCCTGACTTCTCATTGGCCTATATTTCTTTAAAAACCATTGCTTCTAGGGTAGTTCAACCCGTAAAACTCAAATCTGGAAGAATTAAAAGTCTATCTTAAAGCATAATTTTTTTGAAAAATTTCAATTTTTCAATTTCAAATCAAGTCAGGCTTTGGGGTACCTAACTTGCTTTTTTGACCTCATGGGTACCAAGTAGTGTTTATATTTATTTGTTTTCCTCGTTAAAATGTAGTTACACGTCTAAAATTAGGATCTGGAAAAACTAGAATCGAAAGTTGAAGCCAGTACTGACTGTAGACGACACTATGTTGAAATGGGAGACTGATGTTAAAAGTGTGAATAGAAGTGCTCTTTTGATATACTGACTTCTCATTGGCCTAAATTTCATCAAAACCCATTGATTTCAGGTTAGTTCGGCCCGTGAAACTAGAATCTGGAAGAATTAGAAGTCTATCTCAAAGCATAAAATTTTTTGAAAAATTTCAATTTTTTACAAATCAGGCTTTGGAGTACCTAACTTGCTTTTTTGATCTCATGGGTACCAAGAGTAGTGCTTATATTTATTATTTTTCCTCGTTAAAATGTAGTTACACGTCTAAAATTAGGATTTGGAAAAACTAGAATCGAAAGTTGAAGCCAGTACTGACTGTAGACGACACTACGTTGAAATTGGAGACAGATGTTGAAAGTGTGAATAGAAGTGCTTTTTTGATATCCTGACTTCTCGTTGGCCCATATCTTTTCAAAAATCATGGATTCCAGAGTAGTTTGACCCGTATAAGTCAAATCTGGAAGAATTAGAAGTCTATTTCAAAGCATAAAATTTTTTGAAAAATTTCAATTTTTTACAAGTCAGGCTTTTGGTACCTAACTTGCTTTTTTAAACTCATGGGTACCAAGTAGTGTTTATATTTATTTGTTTTCCTCGTTAAAATGTAGTTACACGTCTAAAATTAGGATTTTGAAAAACTAGAAGTGAAAGGTGAAGCCAGTACTGACTGTAGACGACACTACGTTGAAATTGGAGACTGATGTTGAAAGTGTGAATAGAAGTGCTCTTTTGATATCCTGACTTCTCGTTGGCCCATATCTTTTCAAAAGTCATGGATTCCAGAGTAGTTTGACCCGTATAAGTCGAATCTGGAAGAATTAGAAGTCTATTTCAAAGCATAACATTTTTTGAAAATGTTTAATTTTTTACAAGTCAGGCTTTGGGGCACCTAACTTGCTTTTTTGACCTCATGGGTACCAAGTTATGCTTATATATATAATTTTTGCTTGTTACAATGCGGTTACACGTCTTAAATTAGGAACTGGAAAAGCTAGAATCGAAAGTTGAAGCCAGTACTGACTGTAGACGACACTACGTTGGAATAGGAGACTGAAGTTGACAGTGTAAATAGAAGTGCTCTTTTGATATTCTGACTTCTCATTCGCCTAAATCTCTTCGAAAATCATCGATTCTAGGGTAGTTCAACCCGTAAAACTCAAATCTGGAAGAATTAAAAGTCTATCTTAAAGCATAATTTTTTTGAAAAATTTCAATTTTTTACAAGTCAGGCTTTGGGGTACCTAACTTGCTTTTTTGATTTCATGGGTACCAAGTAGTGTTTATATTTATTATTTTTCTTTGTTACACTGTAGTTACAAGTCTAGAATCAGGATCAGAAAAAACTAGAATCGAAAGTCGAAGCCAGTACTGACTGTAGACGACACTATGTTGAAATAGGAGACTGATGTTGAAAGTGTGAATAGAAGTGCTCTTTTTATATGCTGACTTCTCAATGACCTAAATCTCTTCAAAAATCATTGATTCTAGGGTAGCTCGATCTTAAAAACTTGAATCTGGAAGAAATAGAAGTCTATCTTAAAGCATAAGTTTTTTTTGAAAATTTTCAATTTTTTACAAGTCAGGTTTGGGGTACCTAACTTGCTTTTTTGACCTCATGGGTACCAAGTAGTGTTTATATTTATTATTTTTTCTTGTTACAATGTACTTACACGCCTAGAATTAGGATCTGGTAAAACTAGAATCGAAAGTTGAAACCAGTACTGACTGTAGACGACACAATGTTGAAATAGGAAACTGATGTTGAAAGTGTGAACAGAAGTGTTCTTTTTATATGCTGACTTCTCATTGGCCTATATCTCTTCAAAAACATTTTCTAGGTTTTGACCTAAACTCAAATCTGGAAAATTAGAAGTCATCTTAAAGAAAATTTTTTGAAAAATTTCAATTTTTTAAAGTCAGTTTGGGTACTAACTTCTTTTTTGATCTGGTACAAGTAGTTTTTTTATTATTTTTCTTTGTTAAATATTAATTCTAAAATTAAAAAAAAATAGAATCGAGGTTTTTGAAGAGATATAGGCCAATAGAAGTAGCATATCAAAAGAGACTTCTATTCACACTTTCAACATCAGTCTCCTCTTTCAACATAGAGTCGTCTACAGTCAGTACTGGTTTAAAGTTTCGATTCTAGCTTTTCCAAATCCTAATTTTAGACGTTTAACTACATTGCAACAAGGAAAAACAACAAATATAAACACTACTTGGTATCCATAAGGTCAAAAAAGCAAGTTAGGTACCCCAAAGCCTGACTTATAAAAAATTGAAATTTTTTAAAAAAATTTTATGCTTTGAATTAGACTTCCAATTTTTCCAGATTCGACTTTTACGGGTCAAACTACCCTGTAATCAGTGGTTATTAAAGAGATATAGGCCAACGAGAAGTCAGGATATCAAAAGAGCACTTCTAGTCACACTTTTAACATCAGTCTCCTATTTCAAAATAGTGTCGTCTATAGTCAGTACTGGTTTAAAGTTTCGATTCTAGTTTTTCCAAATCCTAATTTTAGACGTTTAACTACATTGTAACAAGGAAAAAATAATAAATATAAACACTACTTGGTAACCATGAGGTCAAAAAACAAGTTAGGTACCCCAAAGCCTGACTTGTAAAAAATTGAAATTTTTCAAAGAATTTTATGCTTTGAGATAGACTTCTAATTCTTCCAAATTTGAGTTTTACGGGTCGAACTACCCTAGAATCAATGATTTTCGAAAAGATTTAGGTCATTGAGAAGTCAGCATATAAAAAGAGCACTTCTATTCACACTTTCAACATCAGTCTCCTATTTCAACATAGTGTCGTCTACAGTCAGTACTGGCTTCAACTTTCGATTCTAGTTTTTTCTGATCCTGATTCTAGACTTGTAACTACAGTGTAACAAGGAAAAATAATAAATAAAAACACTACTTGGTACCCATGTGGTCAAAAAAGGAAGTTAGGTACCCCAAAGCCTGACTTGTAAAAAAATGAAATTTTTCAAAAAAACTTATGCTTTAAGATAGACTTCTATTTCTCACAGATTTGAGTTTTACGGGTCGAACTACCCTTGAATCGATGGTTTTTGAAGAGATATAGGCAAATGAGAAGTCAGCATATCAAGAGAGCACTTCTATTCGCACTTTCAACATCAGTCTCTTATTTCAACATAGTGTCGTCTACAGTCAGTACTGGCTTCAACTTTCGATTCTAGTTTTTACAGATCCTAATTTTAGACGTGTAACTACATTTTAACGAGGAAAACAAATAAATATAAACACTACTTGGTACCCATGAGGTCAAAAAAGCAAGTTAGGTACCCCAAAGCCTGACTTGTAAGAGAAAGAAATTTTTCAAAAATTTTATGCTTTGAGATAGACTTCTATTTCTTCCAGATTCGAGTTTTACGGGTCGAACTACCCTAGAGTCAATGGTTTTTGAAGAGAGATAGGCCATTGAGAAATCAGGATATCAAAAGAGCACATCTATGCACACTTTCAACATCAGTTTCCTATTTCAACATAGTGTCGTCTACAGTCGGTACTGGCTTCAACTTTCGATTCTAGTTTTTCCAGATCCTATAGACAAGTAACTACATTCTATCGAGAAAAAAAAATAAATATAAACACTACTTGGTAACCATGAGGTCAAAAAAGCAAGTTAGGTACCCCAAAGCCTGACTCATAAAAAATTGAAATTTTTCAAAAAATTTTATGCTTTGAGATAGACTTCTAATTCTTCCAGATTTGAGTTTTACGGGTCGAACTACCCTAGAATCAATGGTTTTTGAAGAGATATAGGCCAATGAGAAGTCAGCATATCAAAAGAGCACTTCTATTCACACGCTCAACATCAGTCTCCTATTTCAACATAGTGTCGTCTACAGTCAGTACTGGCTTCAACTTTCGATTCTAGTTTTTCCAGATCCTAATTCTAGACGTGTAACTACATTGTAACAAGGAAAAAATAATAAATATAAACACTACTTGGTAACCATGAGGTCAAAAAAGCAAGTTAGGTACCCCAAAGCCTGACTTGTAAAAAATTGAAATTTTTCAAAGAATTTTATGCTTTGAGATAGACTTCTAATTCTTCCAGATTTGAGTTTTACGGGTCGAACTACCCTAGAATCAATGATTTTTGAAGAGATATAGGCCAACGAGAAGTCAGGATATCAAAAGAGCACTTCTATTTACACTTTCAACATCAGTCTCCAATTTCAACGTAGTGTCGTCTACAGTCAGTACTGGCTTCAACTTTCGATTCTAGTTTTTACAGATCCTGATGTTAGACGTGTAACTACATTGTAACAAGGAAAAATAATAAATATAAACACTACTTGGTACCCATGAGTTAAAAAAACAAGTTAGGTACCTCAAAGCCTGATTTGTAAAAAATTAAAATTTTTCAAATACTTTTCTGCTTTGAGATAGACTTCTAATTCTTCCTGATTCCACTTTCACGTGTCAAGCTATCCTAGAATCAATGGTTTTTGAAGAGATATAGGCCAATGAGAAGTCAGTATATCAAAAGAGCACTTCTATTCACACGTTTAACATCAGTCTCCTATTTCAACGTGTTGTCTACAGTCAGTACTGGCTTCAACTTTCGATTCTAGCTTTTCCAGATCTTAATTCTAGACGTGTAACTACATTGTAACAAGGAAGACTAATAAATATAAACACTACTTGGTACCCATTATTGGGTTGGGGTGCTGTCGGTTTTATTTTTTTTTCTTGATTTTTGAAATATTAAATATATTTAATAATTTTTCTGGTGTTTTTTTTTTTTTAGTCTTTGGTTGGTTTTTGGCTTGTTTTTTTTGGGTTCGGGAGGGTTTGGGTATGTTTTTTCTATTTTTTCTTGTGTCGTCCAGTTTTTTTTTTTTTTTTGCCGTCCTTCCTTCCCGTTTTCAAACAATTGGCCCACTTTTTCTGCAAAATGCGTGATAACTTTTCGGATTTCGACTTTTGAGGAGTCTGATGTACCTAAATCACATAGCGCGCAGCTTGAGCTAGACACTCATGGGTAACTAAGCAGTAAGCAATGGCTCGGTAGCGCATTAGAGAAATGCTGATTTGCTCAGACTTACAACTGACTTCTCATTTTTAACTTTTTTAACTTCCAAATGAGAAACTAAGCCCTAAGACTAAGCTCTAGCCCATCCAATGGGAAGTAGTGTACATAATTTGTGTACGATCAACAATTTACTAACAGTAACGGTAACAGTAACAGTTTTAAATTTGTTTGCATAAACGCTAAGGGTGGATTTCACAAAGGTGGTTTTACTAAACCATGGTTTTACGTACGTTTTCATATGATTTGCACATAATTTCATTACAAAATATCGCCTGATTCGTTACGAATTACGTAGATTTTCTTAAACTGTGAATAGAAGTGCTCTTTTGATATACTGACTTCTCATTGGCCTATATCTCTTCAAAAACCATTGATTCAAGGATAGTTGGACACGTGACACTCGAATCTGGAAGAAGTAGAAGTCTATCTCAAAGCAGAAGAATATTTGAAAAATTTCACTTTTTTACAAATCAGGCTTTGAAGTACCTAACTTGGTTTTTTGACCTCATGGGTACCAAGTAGTGTTTATATTTATTATTTTTCTTGTTACATTGTAATTACAGGTCTAAAATCAGGATTTGAAAAAACTAGAGTCGGAAGTTGAAGTCAGTACTGACTATAGACGACACTACGTTGAAATCGGAGACTGATGTTGAAAGTGTGAATAGAAGTGCTCTTTTGATATACTGACTACTCATTGGCCTATATCTCTTCAAAAACCATTGATTCAAAAATAATTCGACCTGTAAAATTTGAATCTGGAAGAATTAGAAAGAAAGAAAGAAAGAAAGAAAGAAAGATTTACTCAAGAGCAGAAAACAAAACAAAATAGCAAGTAGAAACACAGCTAACACCACACACAAATATTCAACATAAAACAAATTAAGAAACAAAAACAAAAATCATTTCGCAATAGCAAAACTTTTATCAAAACAAAGCCCAAAAAAGTGCTCTAATCTCTATGACAGGCGAGAATGAATAGAATTTATTCCGTTAAAAATTGTTCTAAAATACTTTTTTGTTTAACCAAACGTTGAGAAAAAACAATCGGGTTTGGCGATGTGACCACAACCTCTGGTAGCATATTCCACACATTGACCAATTTATTAGAAAAAAAATAGCCCTTAGATTCAAACGAGACCGAGGTACCCTCAATTTCCAAGCATGCCCTCTCAAGTTCTGCGAATGGCATAGTTCAAAAAATTCGGATGGTTCTAAACTAGTATATCCGTGCAGGGTTTTATACGCCATAAGTAACACACGGCAGAGTCTTCTAAGAGCCAGTTTATCTAGATTCAAATCTACACATCTTTCACTATAAGACATATTCTGACCCCAAAGAATTCGACGAGTAAAAGCTCTTTGCACTGATTCTACTGCCCGTATATCTTGCAGCAAATAGGGATCCCAAACCTCACATGCATATTCTAAAGACGGACGAATATAGACACAAAAAAGCCCAATTAAAGTAATTGGGTCCCGTATACAAAAATTTCTGATTAAACAATTTGAAGCAATGAAAGTATTCCTCACAATATCGGTAATATGATCACAAAATTTTAAAGAATTCGAAAATTTAACGCCTAAATCCTTAATGCAGCTAGCGGCTGCTGAGATATACTATAAGCATGACAAGGATTATTATAACCAATATGCATTACCGAACATTTATGTGCTGCAATATCCAATTCATTAATTTCAAGCCATGAGGACCTCCTGTAAACCCCTATTATCACCAAATTTAGGAAACGAAAAATATAATTTACAGTCATCTGCAAAAATACAAATTTTTGAAAAAGTGACGGCTTCAACAATGTCGTTTATATAAATCAAAAATAAAGAAGGACCAAGTACTGCGCCTTGGGGTACTCCACGTTCAATAGCTTTCCATTCAGAAAAAACATTATTAATCTTTACTCGTTGACGTCTATTCGAAATGAAAGAGTGAAACCATGACAGCAACGGATCCTTGATACCAAAACTACGTAATTTTAGAATTAATTTCTTATGCGGAACTCTATTGAACGCTTTTTCAATATCCAAATAAACAATATCAATAAAATCACCTCTGTCAACAGCTAATGTGATATCGTTCAAAGTTGATAAAAGTTGTGTCACCGTGGATCTCCCTTTTAAAAAGCCGAATTGATATGATGATATCAGACTATTATTCAAACAAAACTGAATCAAACAACTGTTAATTATACATTCCATAATCTTACAACATACGGAGGTCAGCGAAACATCTCTGTAATTTATTACTTCACAATTCGACCCCTTATTTTTGAAAATCGGAATGATATTCGCATCGCTCCAATCAACAGGTAGACGACCAGATGACATAGACGTTTCATATATAATTGATAAGGGCAAAGCTAAACCTAGAGCAAACTTTTTGTAGAAGTATGCTGGAATTTCATCTGGTCCAGCCCAAAAAGCATATTTTTGTTTGCATAGTGCATTATATACAATTTCTAGTTTAAAATCAACTCTGGACAATTCGCTTTTATTCTTTGACGGTAATAAAACTAAAACTGGTGCAACTTCCGTGCGATAGACACTTGAAAAATAATCACTGAATACAGCACATTTATCTACATCTGTTACAGCCACAAAATTACCATGTTTCAAAGCAGGAATCGATGGCTTGGACTTCATTTTACTTTTTGAATAGGCGAAATAACGTTTTCGTGACGGATTATTTAAAAGACACTTTTCCTTTTTAATAACAAAGTCCCGCTCCAAAGCAGAAATGGTATATGTCAAACGTCTAAACTCCAACTCAGCAAACGGATTCAAATTTCGAGTCCATCTTTTGAAAGCACTTTCACGCTTATTTTGTAAGTTCAGTATATACTTAGGCCAATGAAGCTCACCTTGAGTTCGTTGAATTTTAGGAACGTACTCATTTATTAATTGAATAGCTATGTTCTTAAAACGACACCATAATTGCTCCGCAATTACTTCATGATTTAAATCACTCCAAAATGTATCATGCCAGTCGATATTACAAAGTACATACATAATAGATTCACTATCAGCTTCATAGTAATTATAGCGCCAAACACGAGGTTTATCAATCGATATTACTGCAAGACTAGCGTAGATCATACAATGGTCCCTAGTGTTGCTAAATTTGCCCCAAATCTAACATTTGTGACTAAATTTGGATCATTGCATAACAAGAGATCAAGAACTCTCGGGGGCGCAAATCTAGTTGGCTCAAAAACATAGTTAATAAGACCACGACTATATAGATCAAAAACAAATTTTTTATGATTTTCATTTGTTGCAGTAAATTTTTTCCAATCAAAAGTGCTCAAATTAAAATCACCACCAATAAGGATAGTTTTATCCGAATTCAAGATATAATCAATATCCAACAAGCACGCCTCATAATTATTATTTAGCGGCGGACGATAAATGACCCCACAACATAGACCATGAGTACGCACATATAACTCAATAAATACTGATCCCCCTGTGAAACCTTGCGGAGGATCAACACGCATGCACGAAAAATCATTATGAACGATTAAGCATACTCCCCCACCTTGTCTATTCCTGTCCTGCCTAAAAATTGAATACGGTTGGCATCCAAGAACAGTAACATCACTAATGGAAGCATCCAACTTTGTTTCAGTAATGGCTACAATATCTGGCTTATCATTTTCTAACATAAACTGTAACTCGACTGTTTTGTTGACAATTGAGAAAGCATTGAAATAACAATACTTAAGATGATGCGATTTGGTTTTCGGAGGTAGAAAAAATTTAGCATTATAATTCACCGACGAAACAAAATCTGATGCTAACACGCTATCAGCAATAAAACTGCCTAGGCGTTTGGGGAAGGCGAAGTGAAATCATTTGGAAACCCCCCAGCAGCTGGGTTGGAATCGCTGGTTGACTCGTACGCAGTGATATTCGGACCCATGTTGTTCCGACCCACGGACTTGGCATAGTTTCGACGTTGCTCTCGTTGTCTAAAGGTCAGGTCCTGGCGGATGAATAATCCACTGCTGTTACGATCAGGGGCTTGACCTGGAACCCTCCGCTTCCGAGCTGCCGACAAAAAATGTTCCTTGGGACCCACATCAGAAAAACGGACTTTCAGCATACGGGGCCTTCCCGCCTGAGCGGGACCATCGCGCCAAGCAGCTGTCACTGATACCCCAGAGCCCCCCACTGACTCCACCAAATCTCTAACCACACTCAAGTCCGTCTTGTCTTCCGAGTAATCCAACCCAAAAATTGCGATATTACATTTTTTGCTCTCAGGTTCAGCCGCTTCTTGCTGCGCTTCAAAAACCGCTTTATAAGCACAAGCCGACACTCGCTCAACAATATTACCTAACTCCATCGTTTGGCCCGCCGAGCCACCGCCTCCCACTTTACGCTCAAGAATCAATAAACGTTCACACACCGATTCAAACGATTTAACCAGATTGGCAATAGACGTCAATAAGTAATTAACCGTCTCATCGCCAGGATCAGAGCGGACCGGAGTTGTGGGGGTGCTAACTAATTTCGCTTCAATTATCGCCATGCGATTTTTTAAAACCTCAAAGTCATTACGCAAGGATGGTATGGTAACCTTGCAATCGCTGCACAAAAAAACAGCTGGGAATGGTTTTTCCGGATCCGACAGTTTACGAGCGAAATCAGAGGTAACCCCTGCACAAGCATAATGAAGTACATTGTCACAAGCAAAGCATCCCACAGACACTTCCAACAAACCCAGAGCACCACTGCAAATTTTGCACAACTTTGGTTTTGAAGTCTGCCCCCCCGATCCCCCCACGCTACCAGTACGCCCCTTAGCTCCGTTTGAAACGACAGTTTTCTTGGCTTTCGATCCGCTCATAATAGGATTATCAAATATTGACGCACATAAATAGCAAAGTTCAAAATCGTAACTAATAGCACAGGCAAAATAATAGCAATAAAATTAAATATAGGCTGCCGATAGATGATAGAGAAATAAACAATAATTAAGATATAGATACAGCAAAATTAAGAGCAAAAAAGAGTAGTTGAAACGCCAATAGTCCGTGTTTCCACTTGCATCCATGTGAAAATAAAGCAAATCACTTAAAATAAAGCAAATCACTGAAAATAAAGCAACTCACTGAAAATAAAGCAAATAACTGAAAATAAAGCAAATCACTGAAAATAAAGCAAATCACTGAAAATAAAGCAAATCACTGAAAATAAAGCAAATCACTGAAAATAAAGCAAATCACTGAAAATAAAGCAAATCACTGAAAATAAAGCAAATCACTCATGGACCTCATGGGTACCAAGTAGTGTTTATATTTATTATTTTTCTTGTTACATTGTAGTTACAAGTCTAAAATCAGGATTTGAAAAAACTAGAGTCGGAAGTTGAAGTCAGTACTGACTATAGACGACACTACGTTGAAATCGGAGACTGATGTTGAAAGTGTGAATAGAAGTGCTCTTTTGATATACTGACTTCTCATTGGCCTATATCTCTTCAAAAACCATTGATTCTTGGATAGCTCGACCCGTGAAACTCTGGTTGGTAAGAACAAACCTAACAAGTTGCCCCTAAAATGGGTAAACTTCCTTCCCAGAGATGTTCACAATAGCTACATAAACATATAGTTGGCATTTTAAATAATCGCCTACAATGACTTAAGGTGTCACATAGTGATCTGTATTGTGTGTAAAGCAGGTATGACTAACCATGTTATCTGTGTTTACTATCAAAAGTAACAAGCTCTTCTGCTGAGTAAGAAATGGTTATATTGTGAGACCTGAGTGTCAATATTCCACAGGAAATATTAAACGCGGCCATTACTTGTGGATAAAGTGATTTTTAAACCCGGTTTCTGCTGAGTTGCTCTCAAGCTTTACTGGTGAATAAAAAGAAACACTTAAGGTTGGGTACGCCTGTTGAGCAAAAAATTACCGATCAGTACCGAGTAATGATCAATATTCCAGACGACAATATAAAAACTACTTTAGAATAATTAGTATTCTAAATAGTTGTAATTAATTAAACAGTAAAATTAGTACAAATAAGCTGATCGAGTTAAGTTTAAAAATCGAAAAACTGCTTGTCCCGTATTCGAACCGGCTTGTCCCGTATTCGAATAACTCGCGTTTCAGGGGAAAATCATTGCACTTGACTAACAGGCCGATGTAGAAACTGCCGATGTAGAAACTGAGTATTTACAACATATTATTCTTATTGTTAGAATAGAACGAAGTTGGTTTGATTTGAACAAACGATGTCAAATCAACCGACAAATAAAATTAAGTTTACGGCTATAAGACATTTACTTACTACTTACTTACTTTACTTATTTACACACTGGTTTTTGAATTTGCATCGCAATGATGCCTATGTGATGGCGTCCGCATGCGGCATTCGGAGATACGGACTAGCCATCTACTTGAGATATGATCAAGTGATCTGTAATTTTGCCACGAATGTTATTGTCGCTCATAGGCTGAGGGTCGCATCTTAGGGTATAGGGTATCTCAACTGGACTGTAAGAGTAATTTTAGGTATCTGAGCCTAAATATCAAGTCAAAACAAGACGTTAGTTTGGCAAAATCAATAGAGGTATTTTTTCTGATATTAGTATTAGTACTTGTATACTTGTCCGCAACGATGTCTGTTTGTGCATAAGCAAACACTTTGAGCAAGTAAGAATGAATAACCATAAACTGCAAGTTTTCGGTCTGTAAGCTAGATGAGAATTGTGTTAAAAAAATCATGGTTGCGTATGTTTGTAGTTTTTCTGTACTCACTTATGCCCGGTTTATATTTGTTCTTAAGGACACAGGGACAGGGACAAGGACCAAGTTCTGTCAGCTGTTTTGAATAATTGAATGCGTTTGAGCTAATCATTTGGATACGTTGTTGAAGTGAGTTCAACTATGTCATGCAAAAAATTTGCATATTTGGCTCAGCAGTTTTTCTTAAATCACTCAAGGACGAAATCATAGGGACAAGGACAAGGACAGGTATAAACCGGGCTTTACGCAGATTTGCTTACGGACACGGACAATTATGAACTAGGCTGTACTGAAGTACCGCTTGTTCCCATGGCTTCCTATTCACAACCATCTAGAAGCTAGCTTTTTCAACTATGCAGCTATATACGCCACTGTCAAGCATTTGAGAATATACTGCAAGTTTAAGGTTTAAAGTTTAAGGTACATGCAATAAGCGGCTTTCTTTAGCTGCTAGGGCCCAACTTACTGAACTCAATTTGCCGTAAAAGCTACAGGGCCAAGAAAATTGTAGGAACATTTAATGCTAGCTTCAACTTAAGTTAAGAATCAAGGAGTACCCTCTGACAATTAGGGGTAGCTAAGCATAGCGAATTTTGGATATAGGACTTCTGTTAAAAAGCTACATGTGTCATGTTTTAGGAAAAAATTTTTTTAAAGTATGACCCCTAAAAATTACACCCGCACCCCCCTCCCCCTAAATCAAGGAAGCCCTTTACATCTATAAACTCTACAGGTAGTGAAGCTAGCTACGGGCTTTTAACTCAACGTAGGATTTCTGAGAACTTGCTTTGCTGCTACAGTCAAAGTTTCAGCTGAATTTTTTGCTGAGTTAAATTTAGACGGTGTTTTACAGAAATATTTCGACATGGGGGAAACGTGTATAAATATTTGGTATTTACTCCACACTTTTAACGCTAAGGTAATAATACTAACGTAACTTGTAAGCCTAGGGTTGTTTTCGAGGTATAAAACTAAGAGGTATCCTAAAAATACCAGACCCCTCCTAAAAATCACCTACCTCCCACCCAACTTCCAGCTAAGCTATAGGGTCTAGTAAAGTTTTGGAAGGTTCTAACAGTTTGTTAAAAGTTCTACTTGCAACTAGTTTTATGAATTGCACCTAAACTCCTTACAAAACCCCCAGCCCTACTGCCAAGCATTATTGCGGCTTTTCTAGGCTTTTAGTCGCTCAGGGTCTGCACGTTGCGAAGGACCCCTTTCTCTGCTGTCCAGTCAACTTTTCTGTTTTAATTTCGTTGTGCTTTACGGTTATTGATATTTATTATATTAATAATATTAATTGATCACTGATCATGTAAGTGACTAATATGTTGTTGTGGCATTGGGTGTAGTTTTTCAACTAAAACATATTCGGCCTTATAGATCCAGTAGTATTTTCCAGTATACCGAGATATACCGTGATTTTTACATAAATAAATCGCTATGCGAAACCGAATAATTTAGCTATGAAAGTTAACATTGTTACACCGGATTGCACCAACAAAGAATAGCTCAAGATTAGGCATAGCTCGAGAATAGCTCGGGAATAAAATAAATTTTCATTGCACCAAGATTTAAGCTCAAGAATAGTTATTATCGAAGTTGGAGAATAGCTCAAGAATAGCTAAAGAATAGCTCAGGAATAGTTGAAGAATAATGAGCATTATTGCACCAAGAGTACATAATAGCGTCTCACTCTATATAGAAGAAGAGTGAGACACTCTCCAGCCTGCCTGTGTTCTAGCACAGGCAGATGCGCTGGTCGTTTTCAGGCTACATGTTGACATTCTATGCAACATGTGACTGGCCAATCAGAAGTGAGCTTCTATTCTCTGATTGGCAGACGCCTGTGCACGTGCTCCAATCATAAAACGGGATAGGAATAAAGGTTAATAACTCATTATTTATTCATAGTCTGCTTGCAAAAACATTAAAAAAGGTTTGCAAATACCTCTAGGGATACTTTGGCAAACCTTCAGCGAAATTGATTGAGAAACTTTGAAGAAATTCAGAAAAGTTTATATCCCAAAAGTTTCCCAATCAATTTCGCTGAAAGTTTGCCAAAATATCCCTAGAGGTATTTGCAAACCTTTTTTAATGTTTTTGCAAGCAGACTATGAATATATAATGAGTTATTAAGCTTTTATTCCTATCTTAATGCTTATCAACGCATCAGCGATTATATACTAAAGTGTGTTACGCAGGGAATCTACGCGCTGATTGGCTAGTCACATGTTGCATAGAATGTCAACATGTAGCCTGAAAACGACCAGCGCATCTGCCTGTGCTAGAATACAGGCAGGCTGGAGAGTGTCTCACTCTTCTTCTATATAGAGTGAGAAGCTATTATGTACTCTCGATTGCACTAACCAAAGGTAGAGAATAGCTTATTCTCCAGCTATTCTCCTGCAATGTGCAAGTTATTCCTGATCTAGACTAGGAATAGCTGAAGAATAAGCTAATAACTTTTAAAAACATAACCAATTTCCAAAATTTTTAACTTATTCATGTTTGTTAGGCTTATATAATGTCTATTTAGCTTAAAAATATCAAAACAAAAAAGTTTGAAAATGCACGCTTTAAGGTTTCGTTCGCCATCCGGTTACTGACTTGGCTCAAGTCGACGTATTTTCGGTGAGCGGACAAGAAACAAATCTGCTCTCATGACAAATCTGTAGGCGCGGCTTATGTAGGCGTATTTTCTAATTTAATTGGCTGTCTGCTAGGCTGTGATTGGATAACAATGATGCAGCCAAATTTTTATTGGCCAGCTGGAGAAAAAGTTATTCTCCAGCTGTTCTCGAGAATAGTGATTCTCGAGCTATTCTCTAATGGTGCAGGGGAAAAGTTGGAGAATAAAACCTCGAGAATAACTATTTTGGAATAGCTCGAGAATAAGTTGGTGCAATTGGCCGTTAATCTAATCAAGTTAATGTAGTTAATTTATAAAAAGGCCCTACCCGTACGTCATGTAATTAATATAAGTAAGTAAGTAGTTATGGTATGCAATTATGTATTACTACTATTGAGTTCACAGGTAGTTCATAAGGTCAAGACCACGCTAGAGTTGATCTAATTGTGGTCTAACTAACTGCAATTAGCTTAACCTTTTGAACTTTTCAAATGAGACCAGCCTAGATATGCCAAGGCTCGTTTTAAGTTGCAAAAACGATTACTCTTGCCTTCGCACAATATGTACTTGAAACATACCTAAACAATAATTCGATCTAATCCTTATTCATAATATTATTTTAAAATTAATGTGAATAATCCAATTAATATGTTTTGATTAATTTAATCCGTTTAAACCGATTAACTCCGTTTTGCTTTTGTTTCAGGGAAGGCGGTGCACCGTGGGAGCAGGATCCAGGATGGCCGTTTCTCCGGCAAACCCTCAAAGAACGAATGGCCGTAAGAACGAGCAGTTTTTTGAAATTTTTGAAAATCTGTCAAAAAATGGCCAAGTTTGATTGTATTTAGATTTTGCATTTTTTAGACTTTTTGTTGAAGTTGAATTATGCGCACTGATTACTGAAAAGCTTAAGTTTAGTTTTTGTTAATGCGCTTTTTGCTCATAATTTATTTTACATGTGTACGGAGAATACCAGATTTTACCAAAAAGCGCAAAAAACGAGTACCTGTTTTAAGAATTTTTGTCTATCGTGTAATGCTAATCAACAATTTGTATTTATTCATTCCACTTTAGTTTTATTTTATAACCTAAAAATAAAAAACAAATAAACGTCATAATAGATGTTGTTATCTTTTGCTCTTAAAGGTTAGGGTTGCATGTTACAGCTCACTGCTAAAATAAAAACAATTTAAATATTATCACGAATAAATATAACAAACTAAATAGAAGTAAAAAACAAGTGAGACAAATCTGCTTTTTAGGCACAGTCGCGGAAATTTGATTCGAAGAAGAACGTTTGGGTTCCGGATCCAGATGAGGGGTTCATCGCTGCTGAGATCAAAAGCACCAAGGGAGATCAAACCGTCGTCACCACAGCCAAAGGCGACGAGGTAGAGCCTAGACCACTTCAGCCCTGTTCATACTTGTCCTTGTCCTTGTCCCTGTCGTTTAGTCCTCAAAAAATAAATGGCCGTATAAGCCAATTTTGCCCATGAGTACGTCATTTTAAGACCTCATGCAACAAGCCCAATTTGCGGCAAACGAATTCAGTAAGCATCAAGCATTTATTTTTAAGCACATTGGCCAGAGGCCATCGTAAATTTGTTGGGCCAGCTACAGCATTAACTTACTTACTTGATTTATCTTCCATACAAAACGTCTTCTGTTGCAACGATTTCAACAAAGTTTGACCAAAGTGCACGAAGCATACGGGATCAAGACGTAAAATAAGTTAATGCTGCAATAGTTAGCAGCTAATCGACTTCGCGAATATTGTGTAAAATTTAAAAAAGTTATCTCCGACTGGGCTAGATCCAGCAAACATTTATTTCAGAAACCAATGCGCTAGTACACTGCGCCACGGAGACCACAAAGAAAGATCGTTAGTTGTCGTTGAATACCCATGTTAGGTACCAGTATTTTAACGCTGTGGGTGGACCTGGGCCAACCTTTTACAAAATTCTCCAAGAGCGAATTAGTCCTAAATTTTACGATTTTGCAAATACGGATTCATGTGCCGAGTTATTATTGTTACCGATTTGCTTAGGATAATTTATATCCTATTAATAATATCCTATTAATTATATATGTAATTTTAGTGAAGTCGTCGATCTGTGTGGTCGAGTGGTTAGTTTGATAGATTCTTAACCATGAGGCCGTAGGATCGATTCTAAGTTGTCACTTTTTGGCAGTTTTTTGCTGGCAGTCTTTTGCATTTCGAATTACTTATCAAGAACAGCCCCGATCTCAACAACACAGTGAAACTACAAGGCATTTTAGTGCGACAGATGCACAGCTACGATAGAAGACGTGTACAAGCACGTTTTGCGAGTAAAGTTTAACCAATTTTCGATAGAGTTCGTTATGACATGTTAAGGTAAAATGCCGAGGATATTCTTCGAATGTAAAACGCGGCACCAAAAGTTGTTAGGCCAACATTCTTAACATGTTTAAGCTGCATCTTACTTTTAGAATCTTGATAGTTTTTAATGTGAAAATTAAGTTGAAAACTTATTATAAACTTTGTTATAAAAACCGTCTATCACGAGCAGTTTCAAAACAATCGAATCAAATGTACCAAGTTAAAACCGCGTATAAAAAACTGCGTGTTTTGTGCAAATTGTCAGCTGGTGAATTTATTTAGCCGTTGTAATCGTTGTCGTAACACAACAGGCATAATTGCATAGCCAATACTCGTGCGAAACTACATACGGTTTGCCAACGGCCTGAGAGGCTGTGTCCCTGTGGACCCCCAAGCGTTCTGGTACTGACGCTCGGATAAACAATTTGGGCACCATTGGTGCGACAGGTTTTGTCATTACTGCCCACTGTGTGCAAAATCTTCAGCATTCAGCACTTGACTGACATGCGAGCGTGATAAGCAGTACACGCATTCTCAACACTATACGCTGAGATGCAAGATTAACACACACAGTAAACACACACGCACACACAAACAATGTATTTTTGCGACCTGCCAATTTTCACAACGCAAGTAACACAGGGAGAAGCAGATACGTGAAAATCGAGCTTTTGTAATATTGTTTATACGCGGCGGCTGAGGCCGCCGCGTAAAAACACACTCCACACATACACACTTTAACGCTAGAATTGTGTTAAAGATACCAGAATCAAAATTAATAAAGACCTGTTGGGCTGTGGCTTAACAGGAAAAATAGCTAAAACGTTCCTGTCATTTTTTCACGGCATCTGACCAAATTTGCTTCTTGCCCCTGCGATTTATCTCCTCAAGGACAAGTATGAACCGGAGTTTATATTTATCATCTGCGTCACTATGTGCGTGACATTTAACAAACGCCTGTGTGATTCCATTTCACAATACAACTGTGCGAGTGTACAGTGTAGCCTACACCTTCGTGTATTGTATGTTCACTGACTTTATTTGGGTTTGGATGAATCTCATGAGCATTTATTTTGTCGATTCTTCTTTAGTTTCCACAAGGCTGCAAAATGAATATTTTTACTAATGCTGAGTAAAAATAGTTAGAACCTTGAGACAAAAAAAGCATCATTAGTGATTTTGACGACATTGGGTTGTACTCTCAGGTTGTCCTCTTTTGACGAAATCCCTTGTTCCTTCTAGATTGGTTTTTACTGTTTTTATTTTTTCGTTGATAAATTGCAAACAAACTTTCGGCGAATGTAACAAGTGAGTTGCCACCAACAAACTCAAGTGAGGTTATCACTATTTATTCTACAAATAAATCGATCCTGTCTGTTCTTCACAGAAGTTTACAAAATTTGTCCTTTATATCTGTTATTCGTACCTAACAAAAACAATAAACAGAGCTTTTTTGAATTCATGTAACAGTTATAGCACCACCTCATTTGAATGCCTAATCAAAACCAAAGCAGGTTTTAATCAACAACATAAGTATGGGTTATGGCACTGGTCGGCGTGCTATAAGTGATTTATACGCATGTTTCTGTGAAACTTCGAGTGCAGGAGCACGGGTGCGCGAAGCTCACGAGTGCACCTGCAGGAGGGTTTCACCCATGCGTATCAATTAGTTTTAACGCAACCACCATGCTATAAGTGACTTGTAAATCAATTTGAGTATAGCGTTCAGTATAAGTAGACTGCACGCTATTGCGTGCAGTATAAGTCTGGTTATTGCACTTTACTGTAACACTGAATCGAGTTACAAGAGTTACTTATTGCCACTGACTTCAGTTCAGCCTCTGTTTGAATGTTCTTATGTTTAAGTATATAATACTCAATATTATTATGTTAATTTCAGAAAACGTTCAAGAAGGACGATGTGCAGCAAATGAACCCGCCGAAGTTCGACAAAACCGAGGACATGTCCAACTTGACTTTCCTCAACGAAGCCTCCGTGCTGACCAATCTCAAGGCCCGATACGCCAGCATGATGATCTATGTGAGCTGCTGGAACGGGATTAAGTGGGGATTAAGTAGATTTAGATGATTAAGTAGAGTTGGCAGATTAAGTGGATTTGGCGGGTTAAGTAGATTTGGCGAGTTAAATATATTTTGCTCATTTTGTAGATTTGGCGAATTAAGTAAATTTTTGCTCATTTAGTAGATTTGGCGGATTAAGTAGATTTGGCTTTTTAAGTGGATTATGCGGAATAAGTAGATTTATTAAGTTGAGGCTGAGATTCCCGGATTTTTTAATGTAGTGGTTAATGTGCAACTGAACCACTGAACTGTTTTGAATAGACTAGCTGCCTTCAATATTATCAAGTTAGGTTTTTTAGTGGATTAATGGAATTTAGAGGATTAAGGGAACTCTCTGGATTTAGCCGTTGAAATAAAAGTAAATAACGGATAAGATAGGTTAGCTGTTGGAATCAGTGAAAAATGTTTCAGCCAAAGTTTGAAACCACATGTGTTAGTTATTGTAACGAAACCTGTTGTGGTAATGTTCCAGACGTACTCTGGCCTGTTCTGTGTGGTGATCAACCCGTACAAGCGCCTGCCGATCTACACTGAATCTGTGGTGGACATGTATCTGGGCAAGCGGAGGAACGAGATGCCGCCCCATTTGTTCGCGGTGGCCGACGAGGCCTACAGGAACATGAAACAGGGCAAGGATTAATCGGATTAATTTAAAATAGGATTTAGTTAAAACTTATTTCCAAATATATGTTAACCATAAGCACCCGCCGCCATCAATTTAGTTTTACTGATTAACAAGAAGTTTAAAGGTCAGAATTTTAATGATTATAAAGCTCCGAGCCGTTTGAGTATAAGGTATTTATTAATCAATACAAACGTTATCTTTGGGAAAAATAATTATTTTTATGATTTGGTTAAGTAGCTGAATTTTTACTACTGTTACTGTATTTTTTCAGACGGTGAAAATCAGAGTATGTTGATTACCGGCGAGTCTGGCGCCGGCAAGACGGAGAACACCAAAAAGGTCATCTCGTATTTCGCCCTGGTCGGCGCTACCAAAACCAAGCAAGTGGAAGGAGAGAAGAAACAGGTTTGTCTAACTGGTAGTTTTTGGTTTGGCCTTGAAAGAGTTCGTTCGATTCTGAGTTACGCACTTAAGGTGGTAGTTGCGTTTTCGAGGTTTTTGTGATTTCTATGTAAACTTTGCGCCACCAGTACTCAAGTTATAAGTGACGCCTGAGCATGAATTTTTGGGACAGCACTGTAAAGGTCAAAATCCCCAGGCATGTCTCTCACTTTTTAGAAATTTCACCTGTGGACGTTTTTAGAGGGTTTTAATTACAAGAAAATATCTTAAATTTTCGGTGCGTTTGCTTTTCAGCTATTTTCTCAGTAAATTGACTAGTTATTAAAAAAGTGGGGGACATGCCTGGGGATTTTAAACATGTCAAAAACCTTACCAACTTTCAGCCCCAACAGGTAATCGTATGATTCAGAGCTGTGGCGCAAACTTTTTGTAAAAAATTGTAATATTTTGGAAAGGACCTTTCTTTAGTCGCTTATACTGGAAACAAAATCACAGGTTAAATTTCAATGCATGGCATACATTTAGGAAATATATTGTTCTACCTAATGCAAAAGACCGCTTGTGATTTGAACTTGTAAACGCTGAGCTACGGCTTTGCAAAAAAACACCTAAAAACGCAATTACCCCCTTAAATATTTTAGAAAAAATTAAATCAGGTGTCAATGATGCTTGCCGATTTTAATACTACTTCATACGGCAAAACCTGAATAGCCTAAATGTCATGAATTTCTGCTTTTCTATTAGACCAATGTACAGTAGGAGGACTGCAATGTGGTTTATTACAACTGTAGTTCATCACGATTGTAGTTCATCACGACTGTAGTTCATAACGGCTGTAGTTTATCAAGACTGTAGTTCATCAAAACTGTAGTTCATCTCGACTGTATTTTATCACAGCCAAAGTTCATTATTAATATAGTTTATCACGACTGTAGTTCATCAGGACTGTAGTTCATTACTATTATAGACCATAATTGCAGGTGGGTCTGGAGGAGCAGATTGTGCAGACCAACCCGGTGCTGGAAGCCTTCGGAAACGCCAAGACTGTGCGAAACAATAATTCGTCCCGGTTCGGGAAATTCATTCGAGTGCACTTCAACAAGGCCGGAAAGTTGGCTGGTGGTGACATCGAGCATTGTAAGAATACACAAAACTTTTTACTTTTTAAAGAATGAGAAACAACTAGTTTGATTTTTTTGATTAGTTTAAGCATAGGCAAAGAAACAGGCTACCGTTTTTGGGTTGGCAAAGGTTGAAATTGTTTATTGATTGAAAATCACCCAAACTGTCAGCTGTGTTCAGTATTTTATTAAACGTTAATACGTTAACTAAGCGTTAGCGTGCATACTTAAGTCCGTTTAGTCCAACAGCTAAAACTCCCGCTGAGTCATTTTATGCGGAAAGTCTGACAGTGGTATTATAAGCATGATTCCAAACCGTTTAGTCGGCCGAAATGACCTTTTGAATCAGCTTTTAAATGCCTACTTAAATATCGTTATGAATTGACAACACGCGGGTTTGTTTTCAGATTTGCTGGAGAAATCTCGTGTGATCAAGCAAGCCCCCGGCGAACGGTGCTACCACATTTTCTACCAGATCATGTCGGAGGCTAAGCCGGGACTCAGAGGTTATTCATTTTATATACATTCTTTTTCGTACTATAGGAAACGAACTATGAAATAAGCAGCTACACATAGAAAAAAAGGAACTTCATGTAAGCTAAAGGTAGTTTTTTAAACATTATGTTTACCAAACTTTAGCCTAATTCAAAGCGAAACTTGAAGTAACAAAAAACGACCTCAATTTTTCGCACTCTGTCGCACAAATCCGAAATATTTTGATTTTTAAAATTTCTCAACATTTAAAACACAGTTTTTCGCTCAATTTTTTTACCATTATTTTAATGCATTATTATTTTTCCAGAAAAGTTGTATTTGAAAAGACCGCTAAAATACTATCATTTTGTAAGCCAAGCGGAATTGGTTCTCGACGATCGAGACGACAAGGAGGAGATGAAAATTACTGACGTGAGCTTAATCCACATAATCCGGCTAATCCAGCTAATTCTTCTAAGCTTGCTAAGCCGCCTAATTCGTTAACAGAATAACTAATTCGCTGCAAATTTTCCGCTGACTCAGCAACTTAACTTTTGACGCAAGTCTTAAACTTTAGTTGAGCTAATGATTAGCGTGCTAAAATGGAATCAGAACTAATTTGCGAAAGTAACGATCTAACCGGATTATTGTAATTAGGTTGTTAATCCCTTTAAGCTGCCTCATTTAGCATGGACCGACAAATAATTTTGCTTGCAAGCTCGCTAGTCCCCTAGTCGATTCTAACTTGCAGTTTGTGAATCGAGTTTAAAATTGCTAATTCGCTTGCTCTATTCGGTACCTACTTAACACTTAATACTTAAGGGTAAACTAAACATTTTACTAAACTAAAGGTAAACTAAACTCTTTAGGTCAACTAACGGCAAATGTTTGTTAATTAATTGAAATAACCTGATATCATCAGTTGTTGATACATTTTTTAATTGTAATTATTCTTTGCTGGTTACTAAAGTCTTTCCAAAAAATGCTGAACCACACGCAATTTCCTGACGATAAGAACGATTTGCACGCATCATGAGTACAGCGAATCACGAAAGTCATACCACCTGTCTTGTCTCAGGCTTCAGCAATTTTTGGTCCGAATTGAGTAGTCCTAAATGTGATAATTAATGTGCCAACATTGCTGGTGATAAGTGCTACATATCTTTTATCTACGCTTTATTTAACTAATCTTTTACTCTGACTTGACTAGTTTTTTTGGTAAATGTAACAAAAGAATTACTTTAATCTAATAATAATCGTGTTGACTAATCTAACTAACCGATTCTTATTTATCAATTCATAACTAAACAAACCCTGATAAACCGCCAAATAACCAACTTAATAAATGATTAACTGTCAATTATGACTAACCGATGTCGATTAATTAACATTTAGTTAGATGACTAATGCTCCAATTTAGAAACTGAACTAATTGCAAACAACGACACTAACAAATTTTATGCTTTTTGTGTTTTCATTTGAAAAAATATTTTTAAAATAGTGGTTTCTACTATTTAACTAATTCTTCCATCTTGTACCAAGAGTACATAATAGGGAAGAGTATGACACTCTTCCCTATCCTAGCTAACCGGCCCGGACGATGCTCCGGCCGAAATAGCGCTTTCACGCCTTAATTTCCAGGGGGGGGACATGTCTTGATTTTAGGGGGGGTACCCCCCCTCTTTTATGCAGACTGCCAGCTCGAAATCGGTGGTGTCTTGATTTCAGGGGAGGGGTGCCCCCCCTCGTTTCAGCACGTTGCCAGCATGGTGAGCGTGAGCTAGTGGTGTCTGAAACAAGGGGGGGGGGTGCCCCCCCCCCCCCCTCGAAATCAAGACACCACCAGCTCGCCATGCTCACAACGTGCTGAAACCAGGGGGGGGGGGGGCTGAAATCAAGACACCACCAATTTCGAGCTGGCAGTCTGCTGAAACGAGGGGGGGGTACTCCCCCCTGAAATCAAGGCGTAAAAGCGCTATTTCGGCCGGAGCATCGTCCGGGCCGGTTAGCTACGATAGGGAAGAGTGTCATGCTCTTCCCTATTATGTACTCTTGCTTGTACTGAAGCCAAAAAAGTTATTCAAAAACCTTTTCTTCATTTTGCGAATAAAAAAGTTTCTTACGAAACACAAAAACGTGTCCTAGCTTTTCAGTATAGCGTCGTAACTACCGTTTCGCTTGTCCTTAAAACTCTAACTAAACAATAGTATCGACTAAAAAACGGGTTATTGTTGCTGTTACCAAGAGTATATAATGGAAAGAGTATACCACAGTTTCTTATTTGCCAATCTGGCAGTGCGGTTGATGCATTGCACATTAGCAGCCTAAAAAGGCCCCAAATGTGACCGTTCTCACATAGGTATTACTAAAGCCCAAACGGGTCTAGCAAGTACACAAATGAACACGCTCCAAATTAGACTGTTCTCAATTACGCATCTTGCAGGGCCCATTTGTGTACATCGCTGAACCCGCTTGGACCTTACAAGTTAGAACCCATTTGCAAAAGGTTTCATTTGGGAGCTTTTTTGGCTGCTAATGTACAACGCATCTACCTCACTGCTAAGCTGAACAAACTCTTCCCATTATGTACTCTAGCTCTTACTAATCCTCCCTTAATCCATAACTTAATCCACTTAATCCGTTTAACACCCTTAACTTGCAGACAGCCTTGACTTGAAGGCAGACGTGAGACAATACCATTTTGTGTCGCAAGCCGAAATCACCATCGATGGTGTGAATGACTTGGAGGAAATGAAACTGACGGATGTAAGATGGATCAGTTTGACGCACTCACGTGACCGATGCCCTGTCGTGATTGGCTGATCACAAATCGCTTTTTGGCCGCACATTTTGCACCTGCATGACGCTTTTTGATTGTGTTTCTCTGAGTTGGGATAAATAGAATTAAAGATTTACATTTGGATGCACAAATATACAGCTTTAAAGTAGCTAGGAGAAAGATTCTAGGAGAAAACTAAGAAAAGTTGTTTTAGAGAAACTAGATAGCGTTAAGGACAAACCGGTTGATACTTGACCTCGAGATCACTTGGAAACAGAAAAAATACGTAGATGCTGACTTTGCAGCGAATTTTTACATACGTACGAACTGGACCTGACCCAAACTGTGTTTCTGACAAAAAGTGCCGCATTTGACAAGATTTTGGGCATGGACATGCAATAGCACCAACTTAGTCTTCAGCTATCTGTATTCTCGAGCGATTCTGGTTTGGTGTAATCCACTGAGTGAGAATTAGTAAAATAATTACTTGGAAATTTTATGGTATCTCTGACTTAAAGGACCAATCATAACTGTAATTTTCAGATACATTAGGGTGCTTTGAATTTTGATAGATAATGCGTTCATTACTTGTTTTACTGACTACTAGACTCAATTGGTGATCATGCATGATGTATTTCAACCCCCTTAGTATGTGGTTGTTTTTTTCTTGGTATAGTTGAAATTTTTTGTCATAATATGCGTATTCATTCTTCAACATGCAAGAAATTTGAAGATTATGCACTATGCATATTCACTATTCAACTTGCATGCTATTCAAATTCAACTTTAACACTTGCATACTCACTACCTGCATGCTGTTTCAAGTTCATCTTATGCACTATTCTTATTCGCTATTCCTTATGCGCATGCGTTGGCACTAGCACGATGTATTTCAGACCTGCTGCACCTGAAGCGTCCCCTGAAGGAGTACCATTTCGTGGCGCAGGCCGAGCTGACCATCGATGGTGTCGACGACAAGGACGAGATGAGAATCACTGATGTATGACCGATGCTTAGGGCCAATTCCTAAAGTGGATTAAACGCATTAGATTATAATTTGTTTTGCAAATAACTCATGACGACATTATGAATTCGCACAAAATTTGCGATAGCAATTACCTATCTGTAGCACCTCCCGCTTGTGCACAATTTTTTTAAGTCTACCTCAACATCGAGATAAGTTATTAGGCAAACAAATTATAATTTAATCCGTTAAATCCGTTTTAGGAATTAGCCCTTAAAGTCTAGTTCATACTTGTCCGTAAGCCTATCCGTTTGTCCGTAGGCAGTGTGGACATGGATAACCACAAGTGAGGCCTATACCCAGTTGTCATACTTGTCCTTGTCTATAAGGTGTCCGTTTGTCCGTAAGCAAAACGTGTGATCAACCGTTGTAAAAAATACAGACCCCTTGAGAACTTGTTTGTGATTTGTAAATTGGAAAAAATATCGACCTATGTCGTTATCCGGCACTTTTCTAAAAATGCGGCACCATCATTTCCAAACAATGCCGGATAATGGCCCTGCGGGAATGAACAAGCTTTAAGAGCTGTTTCAGTCCCGCAGGACCATAATACCATATCCGGCAATGTTTGGAATACACTTTCGCAAAGTGCTGGATATTAGGACCTATCTATAACTTCGTAAAATACAAAAGTGTGGAGATACAAAAGATTTTCTGTACTAGCTTACGAAAACGGATGTGGACTTAGGACTGAGACAGGCCCTTACAAAATATCGTTGTTCAGTTTCAAAGCCTTAGCTAATTTCATAATAAGCCTGTAAGGGTAGTGAGTTGTCCGTAAGCAACACTTCGGATCTAGCTTTTGCAAAATTTTTCACTAAATATACTTGCTTTTTTATTTTTAAGTTTAATATTATTAAATTGAAAATATATATTTTCAATGAAAGTTAATCTGGGCTAATTGTGACAAAAACGGTCCTGATTTTTTATTTATAAGTATTTTTAATACGTTAAATATCATGCAATTTCTAATTTTGGTTAATATACTACATACCTACATAGCAAATTTCGAAGTTGATTACAAACTTGCTTACGTATCACCTTAATCCCTATCAGAAAATTATGAATTGACCTATATGACAGATTGTTATTAATTAGTAATTACTTATGTATAACCAACAGAGTAAATATTACTAAATACCTACTAAATTAGTCAACTAATTGTTAACAATTACTACTTTTGGATTCAGAGTTTTTGTTTTGTGTTTTGCTTTGCATGTTTTTTGTAGCACTGCTTTTAGCTTGCCATCATTGCGCACAATTGTGTTTTTTTTGTTTTGTTGCTTGATTATGATTAATTATGTTTTGATTACTACCTATAGGTAGCAAGGCACCTTAAACTTGTGACAATTTTGCGTACAACGTGTGTACAAAACCATACCTCGCCATAAAAAACGGTCTGATTTAAAATTTTGTATATACCTGCCTCAGGTTTGAGCCAAGCTAAAAAACTCAATACATTTTAGGATCTTTTAAGTTGAGTGGAACAAATCCTAGTCATGGTGGCTAACTTTTATTATAGTAAATTGAATAGTAAATAAGTAGTAATAAGTAAATTATTTAAAAACTTCAACATGTAGGCCAAAACGACGAGCGCATCAGTCTGAGCTAGAACACACACAGCCAGAAAACTATTTGTCTCACTCTTCTTCTATAAGACGTAGTGATGAATCTGATCTATCTGAACGAAAGTTCAATGTGATCAACTGATTCAATTCAAGTCCTTAACCCAAACATATGTGATTGTAGGAAGCGTTCGACATCATGGAATTTGCGCAGCGCGAGAAAGACGAATTGTACAAGCTGTGTGCGGCCATCATGCACACGGGCGAGATGAAGTTCAAGCAACGGCCCAGGGAGGAACAGGCTGAGGCCGACGGAATGGAAGGTGGGGACAGATGCCCATTCCAAATATTGTCGCAGAGATGCATGGGAGCAATCGACGCGGGGGAAAATGGGGTGCTCCTGGTTTGGTTTCATTTGCGGCGACAGCAGTTTTGATTGTCAACTAAGTTTTGGGGCACTTTTTGGCCGTAGCCGGAAAATTTATGCGATTTTGCGATCTTCACTTTTGATGCACTTTTTCGGCTATAAGAAAGGGGTGACCGCTGTCTCTGAAGGAAGGGTGCGGACACCCCTGAGGTGTATTTATGGTCACAGTGCTTTCAAAGTGGTTTGCAACTCGTGCACTGTTGTAAGCATAGATGCACGGGGGAAATCTTTGAGGGGGGGGGGTGCCCGACCCCTGGCGCAAGGGGGGGTGGTCCATAGTTTTGGCAATTTTTTTCAGAATTTTTCGATTTTCAAGTCATTTTTGGGGTACTTTATGGCCGCAGGCGAAAATTTTTTTGCGATTTTTCAATTTTTTACGCATTTTTGGGGCACTTTCTTGGCCATCATGGTGGGGGGTTGAGGGGGGGGGTGCCGGATGTCTGAAAGGGGGGTGCCCAAGTGCATCTATGGTTGTAAGTGAGAAATAGGTGCTGTGGTGAAGTGGTTAGCATTCTTGACGTCGACTTAAACGGCGTTGGTTCGATTCCCGGTGCCTTTTTATTTTCTCCGCAATCGTTATCGTTAAGACAGGCCAAATCATCACGATGCACCAAAAAGCATGATACACGAAAATTACATGAAACAATTAGCTTCACTATGCGTTACCAAAAATTATACTATCCCGATGTTTTTTAGGACAAGTATGAACCCGGTTGTGAAGGCTCAAATTTGATGATATTACGTTGCCCCTCTGACAAAACCTGTTTTGGTAATGTTTCAGAGTGCCAACTGGCCAGCAAGTTGTTCGGCGTGGACGCGGACGAATTGATGAAGGGGATGCTGAAGCCGCGAGTGAAGGTCGGCAACGAGTGGGTCAACAAGGGGCAGAATCTGGAACAGGTAATCGATCATTCGATTTAGTTGGTAAAAGTGTGAAGACAGCCCATCACACAGTTCAAGATTTATGAGTCTTTTCTTTACTTTTTTTCCCTTTGTTAATTTCATTTTTGCAGGTAATTGATTTTTTTCCGGTATGGGTTGCAAAGACGCTTGCTTGCTTTCAAGTATGACTAGGTACATATACATATCATATAGTGTCAGACTTAGTAGTTATCTACAAGACTGAGATATTATTATGTATTTGATACCATGGCTTTGCATGACTTAAGTCTTTCACAATTAAAGATTTTGTAAATGTCATTACATATGTAATAATTTTGAAACTAAAAGACTGCAGAATGGTAGTAATACATAGTTTTAATTTCTGTGCCAATTTTAAGTAATTGAAAAACCCTTGGTAGAGAAATCATTATTGTTTCAGGTGTCCTGGTCGATCGGTGCGTTGGCCAAGGGTCTCTACGCGCGCATGTTTTCCTGGCTCATCAAGCGATGCAACAAAACTCTGGACGCCAAGGAAATTCCGCGCGAGTTTTTTATCGGTGTGCTCGACATCGCTGGCTTCGAGATTTTTGATGTGAGACGACCGTTTGTGATATGTGATATGAGTATTTTCTTGAAATGGACTGCAATTCAGTGCAGATTGTGTTTTCTTAACACTTAGACTCATTAAATAAACGTTTTTTATAAGTACTTATTTTTACAGAATTTAGTTGTTCAACAAGCTAAAGTTGAAGTAAAAAACAAGGAAATAGATTTATATTCATAACGTGCGATACCACTATCCGCTTTTGCGTCGTACTTTCTAAAATAAATAATGATACTGTTTATCCTCAAGTATCTGTAATTATGAACAATTCCAAAATAAGATCTCATACTACGTAATAACTTTTCCTTTCATATATAATATCAACTGCAAAGTTTAATCACATAACGCACTGCACAAATGGACGAAACTTGTTTTAATGCGGTTTCAGTTCAACAGCTTCGAGCAGCTGTGGATCAACTTCGTGAACGAGAAGCTGCAGCAGTTCTTCAACCACCACATGTTCGTGCTGGAGCAGGAGGAGTACCAGCGGGAGGGCATCCAGTGGGAGTTCATCGACTTCGGACTCGACTTGGCCGCCTGCATTGAGCTCATCGAAAAGGTACTACAGCACTGGATCGAATCCTACTTAAATTTTATTTTTGTTTTTTTAATTTCAAAAGCATGGAAGTATTTGGTGGTAAGTTATCGGACTGGGCTTGATTGATCGATTACACCTTTTTAATTATTAGCTGTTTTTAAGGTCAGACTTTATTGTAAATGGCTAAAGTACCGTTAACGGAAATTAGGTAAAAACTAAATTTTCTAATTGCCGTACTTTTTAGTTGTGCTTAACTTTTGCTCCAAGGGCCAATTCCTAGACTGGATTAAACGGACTACATAGATTAAAGTTTGTTTGCCTAATAATTTATTCGATGTTGTGGAAGACTTAAAAAATTTTGTGCACAAGCGGGAGATGCCATAGATAATTGCAATATTGACAAACGATGTAATGAGTTATTGGCAAAACAAATTTTAATCCAATCCTTTTAATCCATTTTAGGAATTGGCCTTTAGTCTTATTTTTTGCATTATATTGTAGCCCCTGGGAGTAATCTCGATGTTGGACGAAGAGTGTATTGTCCCGAAGGCCACGGATTTGACCTACGCCCAGAAACTCAACGACCAGCATCTGGGCAAACACCCCAATCTCCAAAAGCCCAAGCCGCCAAAGGGCAAGCAGGCCGACGCTCATTTCGCTCTGGTCCATTACGCTGGAACTGTGAGTGGCCATACTTGTCTTTGTCCGTGAAAATTTGTCAGAGAAATCGTGTGGCTGTGTACGCTTAGACCCATACATGTATGTATGAAAGGCCCTCCTCCAAAATTGAAAGGCCTGGGGGAGGGTCACCAAACTTGGACAAAATCGGTAAAAAATAAAGTAGTATTTTTCAAAAAATTTTCAAAATTTTGCAAAACTGGGGTATTTTTGGTCGTTTAGTGTGGAAGGTCCACAAAATTTTGCCCCCGGCTACATGTAGATATGCTTACACTCCACATCTTAATGATGTGGGCCAAGTTACATCTTGTTGTTGCGAAATCCAATTTTGGACCAGGCCACAGATGAGGTATGGATCCCTAATGAAAAATGTTTGAATGCTTGATATGCTTGCTAAAAGACACGGATATCCCATTTAGGAAAAAGGAAATAGAGGCACTGGGAATCGAGTCCAGGCCGCTCGCGTCAACATCAAGGATTCTAACCACTGCACCACAGTCCCCAAGTCTCGTAGCCCTTACTTATCATTCACACCATCTGTTTCAGGTGCGCTACAACGTGACGGCGTGGCTGGAGAAGAACAAGGACCCGCTGAACGACACCGTGGTGGGAATCCTGAAAAAGTCGGGCGACAACGAGCTGCTGGTGGCCATCTGGCAGGACTACACCACGCAGGAAGAGGCCGCCGAGCTGGCCAAGACACAGAAAGGTCACTGCGGATTAAGGAGATTACAGGGATTAACTAGGAAGGGATACACCAGAGAGTAGATGGCCATCTGGCAGGACTACACCACGCAGGAAGAGGTCGCCGAGCTGGCCAAGACACAGAAAGGTCACTGTGGACTATGGGGATTAGAGGGATTAACTAGGGAGGGAGGTATAGGTGCAGAGAGTAGATAAGACTAGTGACGTAGACTAGGTGAGAGATTAAGTAGAGAAGAAATATTAGATTGGAGTTCTTGTTTCCCAAACTGCACACTAATCAGTCGTTTGGTTGCTGCACTGACTTTATTAAAAATTACATAGCAATGATCTAAATCGTAGAAGAAATAAATAACTATAAAAGCTAAGTAGAAAGTTAGTTTGTTTTAGGCGGTGGTGGCAAGAAGAAGGGCAAATCCGGCTCCTTCCAAACTGTGTCTATGTTGTATCGTGTAAGTTTTGTAAAGTTTTGCATTGTATAAATTGTAAAGTCTGACCAAAAACTTTGTGTTAAAACTTGAAAACACAATCAAAGGTTTTCAATGGTCAATAAAAAACTTTTCCACATAAAACTGACATTTTCAGTGTTTTGAAACGAAAACGAAAACAAGATTAGAACGAAGAACTAATATTATTTAGCATGAATTAGCATATAATTTTTTGTAATATTTTAGGAATCTCTGAACAACTTGATGAACATGCTGCACCAGACCCATCCTCACTTCATCCGTTGCATCATCCCCAACGAGATGAAAAAGTCTGGTACGGACTTGCCACTAATTTATCATAATACCAATTTGCAGTCGAAAATGCGCCCAATATGACGCATTGCTACCTATAGGCCGTGTCAGCAAGAATGTAATCACTGCAGAAAACGGTCATTAAAACAGTGGTACCAAAACAGTAACACTCTTCGTTAGCTACGCCATATGCCATAAAGTGTAAACAGGCGGTTCAGAATGAAATCGTGTCCATATATTAGCCACATCGATGACCCGGCTGTCGTCACTAGGGCTAAGGGCTGGTCTATCTGATTGGTTGTTGATAGCAACCTTCATCTGATTGGTTAATCGGTCGCTGAGTTTGATTAACGGAGTTAACCTTGTCTAAAGTCTGACAAAAAATAGTTGCGTCATTTGAGAAAACGAAACATGTGATTTCGTTACGAAAAAATAGATTTTGACTATCAAGAGTACAGCAAGTAGTCCCAGAAGTCATTTCACTAAAATAAGTAAGTTGCGCATCTCTTTGTCAGACTTTAGGTTACTCTACCCATTAACCAATTACTAGAGCTGCTCAGTTGGCGATATGAATCGTGATAAATACTCTTCCTATTATGTACTCTTGATTCACTCAATAATCAATCCCACAATGTACTCTTAATGGTAGTCAAGTTTAATTTTGAAGCCATAGTTGGGAAATATTTGAACTGACTTCATTTGTTGTTTTAGGAGTAATCGACGCCGGTCTTGTGTTGAACCAGCTGACGTGCAACGGAGTGTTGGAGGGGATCCGAATTTGCCGAAAGGGATTCCCCAATCGCATGTTGTATCCCGACTTCAAGCATCGGTAATATTGCAGACAAATTGAGGAATTTTAGAAAATAAAAATGACGTTGGAAAAACAAATCAAAAATTCTTAAATGCAGTAAAAGAGATCAATAGCTAAAGATTATGTGAGTAAATAAAAAATAAAAAAATTAACCTTCGAATCATTGTTTTTTGTTAAATTTAAAACTTTAAAATGCACAAAAATAAGCGCTGTATTCTTTCTTAGAATTATACTTGTTATCATTATAAAGTTATTGTATGATCTAATGAAACTATTTTGAGTCATGCAATTTGATCAAATTTATTTTATCTAGTACTTGAGTATAATTTTGTTGTTAATCAACACCAAGTAATGTTTGTATTTGTCGAATTGAATGTCTGTACAAAACTGTAAATTGGTAAATAATTTTTCACAAGCTAAATCACGGATACCTTATGACTTTCTTTCAATACTCACGCAACCCTATCGCTAACAAGCATATAATCAACCGGGTCCGTTTTCTCAAAATTACCAGTGGGTATGTTAGGCTATTCTAACCCAATGCTAAAAGTAAGGGTCCAATAGTATTTTTTCTAATGGTTACTATAAGTTAATGAGCAAGACTATTTTTAAGAATTCGGGTCAAAAATATACATTAAAATGTGCAATAGCTAGTGACAAATACTTTTGTAAAAGTTGTACGTCAACAGTGCATATATGTTACTTGTAATGTTTATTTCACAATGAACTTTATTTTCTTTTTCAACTTTACGACAGAATTAATTACCTTCACGCTTTTCTTACCACAGGGTCAGGATAGCTTAATGTTACTCATTAGTAGTTCTGAGAATGCGGCTCCTGTTCTTATGAAAACGCGCTTAGATATTATGTAATAATAAAACTGCATTTAGCTATTGTTAGTCAGTAGTTTATATACCTCTCAATGATAGCTTGATATTTTGTACTAAACTAATTAACACGTTAATACTACTTATTACTAAAAGTGGTAGTAGCGTTTTCAAAGTTTTTGCAATATATACTTATATTATAGTAAATTAGTATAGTAATTAATTAGTTAGTATATTAATTCGACTACAGTTAAATTTGGAACAGGTATTATATACGTTTGCAGCATTATTTGAGCTAGTTTTGAAATCAAAAGTTGATAAAAATATGGCAAAAAGAGCTTGCATATGTATCTTTTGTAACCACACAACATATATGCATTTATTTATTTATATTTATTTACACAATTGAACATTGACAACGCTACGAAAACGTTACTACCAACTTAACTAATCAACACATTATTACCGCTTATTACTTAACTACTCACTTACTACTAAGTGCTTAGCTAATTTATTACTTAAATATCAGATATGCCATTTTGGCTGCCGACGAAGCGAAGGACAAAGACCCGAAAGGCTCGTCGGAAAAAATGTTGGACAAATTGAAGAAAGCGGGAAGCCTGTCGGAAGAAGAGTTCAGAACCGGGCATACTAAGGTTTGCTCGAGTGATGTGTCACTTCAGACAGTGCTTTCTCCAAAATTGGATTTAACGGATTAGATTTAATTTGTTGGGTTAATAATACAGTCTATAATTACCATTGCTTAATTGATGGTGTGTTGCGGGGATACTTTACAAGTGGCCAATTTTCACTAGGTTATAATCAGGAGGTACTTTGCTACTAAATCAGAAGGTATATACTTAGCTACTAATTAAATTTGGATATATAATTCAAAGCAAGTCCGTTAAAATCCCGTTTTGGTAATGCACTTTTAAGCACGAATGAAAGTGCAATTGTGGTGTTTTCTGTACTTGGTTTCTGATTTAGCATGACTAACTCTTTTTAGACACTCCAAAACCTAAAGAATTTAGGAGACACGCTTATTTAATTTATTCTGAGTATGAGAATAGGTTTAGCTTTTGGATAGGATAGCTAAGCATGTTTAAAATAAAATAAAAATAACTAGGTCGTCGGGTAAAGAAATGAACCCTTAGTTCTGTTGTGTCATGAATTTTGGGTTCAAGATTTGACGATTTTTTGACAAGTTGCTAAAGTTATTGTAATTAAGTTATTTGATTAGTTAAAGCTGACATATTAACCTTGTTTTTTTTCATTAAAATACGCCCAGCAATGAGCGAACTAACTAAATCAGGTTAGTTCAGTAAAACAATTCTCGGCCAAATAATGGGCCGTCCGCCTTTTATCAGTATTTCAAAATATTTAAAATGTTGTAATGTTATTAACCATGTTTAAAATCCTTTAGTCTAAATTGACAACACAAACATGAGAAAGGTATTAATCGAACTGACAGATCAAATTTCATCTACATTATTTGGCTGTATTTAACTGTCTTTATTTTCTATTTCGGCAATTAACGGTTTCAATTTCTTGTCTGTCTGTTTGGTTATCTAAAAGCCTTGTTTCTGTGGTTCTATCTGCTATTCTATCTATTCTGGTTATAATCTGCTTCATATCTGTCCTTAGAGTTTTGTCCGTAAGCCAACGTTAAGCGTGTTTTCCCTGACAACAAGCTAGACCCAAATTTTATTATATCCATAGCTTATATTACTAGTGATATGAGATAATATCTTAATAATAATGATATAATATATTATACATGACATATTTTACAGATTGCTGCGTGAAGTATAAATTTACTATTTTTGGCTAAATGAGACTAGCTGGGTGATTGGCTTACGGACAATTAACCAAACTCTATTGTTTCGGGTTTGAGATAAAACAGAAAAACGACAAATATGAACCGATAGTCGACAGCAAAGTGTGTTTCTTTAGAAAGTTTAGTTTAAAATTGGAATTTTGAAATTTAAAATTAAATCCAAATTTAGATATGCGGTGTTGGATGCAGATGCGGCGAAATCATCGAAAGACGCGGAAACGGCAGCAAAAAATGTGCTGAAATCTTTGGAAAAAATGGGACACGTCAAGAAAGAAGAGTTCAAATTAGGACACACCAAGGTTGGGATTAGTGGGCGGATTAAGGGGATTAACACTAAGGGTGGGATTGGTGGGCGGATTAACGGGATTAACACAAAGGTTGGGATTAGTTGGCAGATTAATGGGATTAACACCAAGGTTGGGATTAGTGGGCAGATTAATGGGATTAACACTAAGGGTGCGATTGGTGGGTGGATTAAGGGGATTAACTGTCATTAAATTATAGTTAATCGTTGATTTCAGTGATTTTTTCATAGCCATATCCTAAATGATCTTGGGTTCAGTGGTGACAGCTTTTTAAGTTAAACTTTTTTTAACGCTTTAACTTTTTTGGGGTCACATAACTCATAATAAAATGGTATATAAGACATTTCACGACAACGCAAGGTAAAGTTGAAAAACCTGTAAGGGATCGTCTTACGATCTTTTTTAAGAGTGCATAATAACAAAAGTATGTATAGCGCACAACCTATTCCTAATTTGGTGTAAACTACAACCTAAGAAAATTAGCTCCGTAAACAGACGAATAATAATTCCGTTTAAAACGTTGAATTAAATAGAATAATTTGGGTATCTTAAAGTAGGTGATTAGAAAAAATAAATAAGACGCCTTAGCCCAAAACTAAGCCCTAAGCCTAAGCCTAAGCCTAATCTAAGCGCAAAGAAGGCAAACTTGAAAATGTGCAATCGTCACAACTATCGTACAACAGGTACAAACGGTCTTCCGATCACCCACTTTAAGAATTCAAATAATTTAAACGGGTTTAATATTAAATAATTGATGATCAGTTGCATGTTGGGTGTGTTCCTCGGTTTCGGTTTACAGCTTAATTTAGGTTAGTGTTAACAAGAATACATAATAGGGAAGAGTATGACACTCTTCCCTATTCTAGCTATGTAATTGGTCTGAACAATGCTCCAGGCGAAATAGCCCTTTTACGCCTTGATTTCTGGGGATTGAGTCCAACACCGAGAATCAAGACTGTCCTAATTTGAGGGAGGGGTGGGGTACCCCCTTGAAATTGAGGCGTAAAAGATTTATTTCGGTCGGAGCATCGTTCTGGTGAATTAGCAAGAAAACCCGAGAGAAGACCAGGGAGAGTGCTGGCCAAGCTGGACCGTGTCATAGTCTTCCCAAAAGGGAGAGTGTCATACTCTTCTCAAAAAATGACAGTTTGGAGCAGAATCAAATCGGTTTAGAACTCGTAGCCGTTTAGTTGAAACTGATGAGTGTTTTGTGAGCCTGATTCTGAAATTAGTGTTTTGTAGAACACAGTTTGACGTTAGTTTCGGCTTCAGTTTTGGTAAGACAATTGTCACCAAACAAGTTTCGGTTAGCGACTTGTTGAAACAAAGTTTTCACAAAAACAAGTTTTCAGCTAGATTTCACTTTCATGCATTGCAGAACATAGTTTCGCGTTAGTTGTAGGTTTCCCTTTGCTGCCCCAACTCCCTTCATTTGCCCCAGTCCTGGTCAGCCAGTATTCTCTGTTTCAGGTGTTCTTCAAGGCGGGCGTGCTGGCCAAGCTGGAGGATCTTCGCGACGAGACCCTGAGCGCCATCATGAGCAAGCTGCAGAGTCAGGTGCGCTGGTGGCTGGCCAAGTCCGAACACAAACGGCGTCTCGATCAAAGGTCGGCGAAATTTATTACTTTATCTTTGTTTTGATTTGACATTTGCGGGAAAAAATTTGGTTAGAGATTCATTTGTTTTTCAGTCACTTTTGAAAAGAATTGAAGTAGAGGAGGTGTTGAAGTGAGTTAAGTCTCAAGTTTCAAAAAAGCACTATGTTCGCACTGAACGCAACAAGCACTGACATTCAAGCTCCATTTCAATTGAAGTTTAAATTGAATCAATCCTAGTCGTTGCTCTCTGTGGCTAACTAGTTTATCTGTTTCAGAGTAGGCATCATGGTTCTGCAACGCAACATCCGTTCCTGGTGCACCCTCCGCACCTGGCCCTGGTTCAAGCTGTACGGCAAGGTCAAGCCACTCCTGGCTCAGGGAAAGCAAGCAGAGGAAATGGAAGAATTGCAGGAAAAACTTAAGGTACTGCCGCCGTCTTATGTTTTATACTGGTGTCACGAGCAAAAGTATCCCCCCTTTTGCGTAGACAAAAATGCCCCACGGACAGTTTGCCTAGACAATGTGCCCCTGGACATGTTTGCCGAGTCAAAATTGTCCGAGGGACACTTTTGACTATGCAAAAGTGTCCCGGAGACACACATTTTAAGAGGGAGTGTCCGGGGGGGGACACATTTTAGGTGGGGGGACACTTTTGTCCGTGACACCGGTTTGGGACCAGAACGATATGTCTGTGATGTCACTGCGTAAATGTTGCTAATGAGAAATAGGGCCTACAAGACTTGGGGCTGTGGTGTAGTAGTTAGAATTCACACGACAATACGAACTACCCGGGTCCGATTCTCTGCGCCTACATTTTGTTTATTTTTTCGAATTAGTTGTAGTCACTTTCGTTAAGCCACAAAAAACAATATCATAAAAGTAATGAAGATATAAGTTAAGAAATAAGTTTCAAAAAAGTTATTTAAACGAAGGCAAATTCAAGGATGGTTTTGACTTTCTAAGATGACACATCAGAAAAGGTTCATTCTACCCTGCAAACTTTTTGTAGAACTTTTTTCTGCTTTTTTTAAAGTTACTTAAGCTTTTTTAGCTTTTTACTGTTAAGCGTTACTTAAGCTTTAAACTTTTTATCGCTTTTTTAGCCTGCATTTACACTATTTTTCAAAAAGCAAGTTCTTTGAAACAAAGTTAGTCTAGTTTTGATAATTATCTGTTTTAATCGCATTAGAAGGACTTAACTTACGAACTTCTCAGACTTTCGAACGTTTTGATGAGTAACTAACTGTATACTTATAACTTATATTAGCTCGTTTTCAGTTGTATCAATTTAGTTCAGCAATTTCTAGTTTTATTTTTACTTTAATATATTCAGTTCTCAAAATTTCCATTCTTATTTCGTTAAATTATTTGCTGAAAAATTATTAGCTGAAAATGTCAGCTACAATATTTACTGAAAAATCGGAGAAATTGCCAAAAAAAGACTGTAAAACCAAGTCAAAATCAAACCCAATTACTCCAATCGATAATTCAGCGAAATCGAATGTTCCGACTATTGGTAAACTAGCACTGCTCGAATCTGAACTGAAGGTAATTGTCGAATTCTTACTTAATGCTTCGCGCTAATTTATGAGCTGTGAAATTTATTATCTGTTCTCAAAATCTGGCACTTAATAGTTACTGTAAAAGTATTTTTTTGCCAACACTATGGGTTACAAGCATTCGTCCTGAAGATTTCTTTATAGTATTGGACTGATAACGGATCAATAAGTATTGTTTGGATTCAATCATAACTTTGACACCGACATTTTGCGCAGATATTTACAAGATGAAGCCACGCACTACGCAGCTTGTCTAAAACAGATTAGAGACGAAACGATAAGGACAAGGATTGTCGAAAACTGCTTAGGGACAAAGCGACGGTTGCAAGGATAAGGACAACTCATTAAGGACAAGGATAAGGACAAGTATGAACCGAGCTTTAGTTCAATTCTGTTTTTGTTCTAGCAAATGGAAGAATCCCTGGCGAAAGAAGAGAAACTGCGCAAAGACTTGGAGGAGCAAGGCGCCAAGCTGGTCACCGAAAAGAACGAGCTATTCCAACAGCTGCAAATCGAGCGAGACAATCTGGCCGAGTCGGAGGAACGATCGGCCAAATTGATCGCTCAGAAAACTGATGCTGAAAAACAGCTGGCTGTAAGAGAAGGGGATTATTGATTATCGATTATCGATTAATATTGGATTAAAAAAGTGTAGTATTGAATTGAAGAATTGGTTTTCTGTTGTTTTTCAAGTCGAGATGTGTAGATTGTTGGACATTCAATTTTTTTGTTTTTCGAGTCTGGATGTGTTGTCGCACAATTGTTTGAAATTTAAATTTGTAAGTTTTTTATTTCAGGACCTCAACGAACGCCTTGGTGATCAAGAAGATCGCAATACTGATCTCGCAAAGCAGAAAAAGAAAATGGAACAAGAAGCGGAACATCTGAAAAAGAATATCCAAGATTTGGAGATGAGCATTCGAAAGCAAGAATCCGAGAAACAATCCAAAGACCACCAAATCCGTTCCCTTCAGGACGAGATGGCTCAGCAGGATGAGGTGCTGTCTGCGCTCTATTACGGCCTAGGATAGAATCTCACTGACATAACTTTTTAGATTATTTTTTTCCTTCTTAATTTAGGTATTCATTAGGTGGCGCTCTGAGTAACCGACTTTGGGCGATAAAATTTTTCACGTAAGTTTTCGTTAATTAACTCAAGAAGAAAAGTTGTTCCAAATTAAATTACCATTCATTTGATGTACATAACGTCAAATTTTGTTCAACTTGAAATTTTAACCTATTTTTCAATGGGAAAAAATCTTTCAATCGATATACCATAAAATTCTATATGGATTTTGGTACTTTTTAAAACAGTTTTTTATGGCGAATTGCTAGGTGCAACTTTTTAAAAAGTCGAATGTGTTTCAAAAAATTTCAAAACCTTTCAAAAAAATTTCTAAAATACGTTGACCAATATTGACATAAAAACAGTATTTTTCAAACTAATTTTACGTTAGCTACTTTTTGGCTTCTGAAACTTTTCTCAACGGATTTTAGTACAGAAAAATTAGCTCTATTTTTTGGAAAATACGTATGTGTAGGCAAACTTCAGGTTTCTGAAATTGGGCTATGGTGCTCATTTTTCCAATATTACTCTCAGCTGCAAAAACCGATTCAAACTTTGCAAACCGTGAGAACAGACATATATGGGACACCGCACTTCTTGAATTTTAATTATTATGATTTGCTTCAATACTATAGTCCTTTTGATAAAAATTAAAACAACTAAAAATTTATCCACTAACTAAAATTCGGCAAAAATGGTGCCTCGGCAAGATAATTGTCTTTAATTTAAGCTATTGATTGTTAGATTTGGTTGACGCACCGCTGAGCTACGTCAAATTAGACAAAATTTTGCAAAATTTTGATTTTCATAACGTCATAAAATTTGATAAATTCCTATCAGAGCTCTCAAACTTTGCAAAAATACTTGCCTGGTGTGTGTCTTGGTTGCGCTTAATGAAAAACTTCGGATCGGCAAGAAAAGAAAAATTATATCAATTTGATTTATTGGAAGTTACTCACAGCGCCACCTTAAGAGTATTTATGTTTAGTTGAAATAATTGTGTTATGTGTTGAGTGTTATGAAGCAATAAGTTTCAATATTAAATGTTATTTAAGTATTTGCTATTAAGTATTTACATGTTTTAGCTGATCTCCAAACTAAACAAAGAGAAGAAACACCAAGAAGAAATTAACCGAAAACTGCAGGAAGATATTCAGGCGGAGGAAGACAAAGTGAACCACCTCAACAAAATCAAAGCCAAGCTTGAACAAACCCTTGATGAGGTGGGTACCCTAAAGTGGATCTAGAGGATTAGATTAATCTTATATTGGTTTTAGAAGATTATATTGAACTATATTACTGCAATAACATGTGCTGATATAAATATAGGCTGCTTTATCAATAAAATAATTCTAATCCGATAAATCCCGTTTTGGATCAGTCCAAATGTCTTTAAAGTTTTGTTTGTGTCAAAAAAATCTGTAAAAAGTTGCAGGTTTGTGATAATTTAAGGCATACAAACAGCTTAGGAAGCAGGCTTTTCGATGACAGTTTAAATAACAACTGAATACGAAATAAAACGTGAGCAAACGTACAGAGTATAAATTAACAAAACCAAAATAGACAACAAAAGCAAAATAATGAAAAAAACTAAATTATTTTAGCTGGAAGATAGCATGGAACGTGAGAAACGGGTCCGTCAAGACGTGGAGAAGTCCAAGCGAAAAGTGGAGGGCGACCTGAAAATGGCCAACGAAACCATCGACGAGGTCAACCGCCAGAAACACGACCTGGAAAATAACATCAAAAAGTCTGTTGTTTTGGTTACTCAACGTCAACGGTTACTATAGTCTGACCAAAAAATGTATGTATCGAGCTTAACTGTCATGGTTAACCTCATAAGTCATAATGTACTTTATAGTTTCACATCATCGAACCAAACCTTGTAGTAGTGCACTTTTACTAGAGTCTCAATTAAGGCCTATTCACACGAGAGCGCATTTTGCGCCATGGCGTACGCCATGCAATGGGCCCGCTCATGCGCCCTCGTGTGAATAGGCCTTTGGGTTGCCACTTCAACCCTGTTGTATTCGTACTGTGTGCCGTATATACGTTTAACACTTTGCTGTCAAATGTGTAGTAGTAGCTTTACGTTAGTTTTACAACTGTCGTATAACGTAGAGACGTAAAATTTTGTTAAAACTTGCATGTATATTTGTTTCAGGAAGGAAGCTGAGCTGCACTCCCTAACGAGTCGCCTGGAGGACGAGCAAGGGCTGGTGGCCAAGCTGCAGAAGCAGATCAAGGAATTGCAGGGGCGAGTGTCAGAGGTCGAGGAAGAGGTGGAGGCCGAGAGACAGGCCAGACAAAAGGTAGCGCCAGACCACTGGTCGATTCAAGGGAGCTGATTTTGGTAAAAAAGTGACGCTAAAAAAAGCTGCTCCGATTCAAAACCAGCCTTTCAGCAAGATCCAATCTGTTCAAACAGTTTTAAGTGATGTTCTCATAGGTTTAAGTTTATTTTCTGGAAACCCAGACAAAATTCTCAAGCGTAAACCTGTCAAAACCTTCGCAATGGTTCAGTAGTTCGTTCTGAGTTGGTCGTGAAAGCCTATGGTTGCGCGGAAGCCAGAAAACGCAAATGGTGTGATTTTGTTTTAGTCCGAAAAAGGTCGTCACGAGCTGCAGACGGAGCTAGAAGAATTGTCCGAACGCCTGGAGGAAGCCGGAGGCGCCACCGCAGCGCAGATCGAGGTGAACAAGAAACGAGAAGCGGAACTGGCCAAACTTCGTCGCGACGTCGAGGAAGCCAACATGAACCACGAGACCCAAATGGGCGCACTCAGGAAGAAACACAATGACGCCGTCGCCGAGATGGGAGAGCAACTGGACCAGCTGCAAAAACAGAAGGCTAAGTAGGCGCTCTGTTGTGTTGTGAGAATGAGTAATAGGGCGCCTACGAGATTTTGGTGCTGTGGTGTAGTGGTTAACATTCTCGACGCAGACGTGAGCTGCCTGAAGACATTTTTGTGTTGTAAATGAAAATTACTTCGGGGCTGCGGTGTAGTGGTTATCATTCTTGCGTCGACGCAATAGGCCCGGGTTCGATTCCCGGAGCCTCCATTTCTTGTTGTTCCTTCGAAATTGGGGCATCTTCTTTCTTTCACCGAATATGAAACGAGACATCCAAAACTTTTGATGCCAATATTTTCAGCTCACATGTTAGCTGCTGAAGCCAACAACGTCAGAGCACGGCATCCGTGCATCGTTACTGGTTTTCATTTCCCAGGAGCCTATAAGCAGTCTACGAAACATTGTCGAAACAGGTTCCGTTGGACCAATGCGAGACAATGCATCAGTTTTGTTTTAGGTTGGACAAAGACAAGGCTATGATGCAGCGCGAGGTGGAGGAATTGCACGCGGCCGTGGACGCTGAGGCCAAGCAGAAACAAAATCAGGAACGTCTTGCCAAACAACTCGAGATACAATTGGCCGAGATACAATCCAAGGTAGGGGGTAAAGAAAAAGAAATGAAACAAAAGAACTACAAAGAAAAAAGAAAAAAGAAAAGTTGTTTCATTTTTTGTTCGAAGTTTGACATCACTACACACTATACAGTTTACCTTAATTTTATGTTACTCAAATATGTCTTCTGCAAAGAAACAAGTTCCATCAACCTTAACCCGTTTAAGCCAAACTTAATCCCCATTAATCTTCTTAATCCCCAGTTTTCATCCTTTTAATCTCTTGTTTTCGGTGGACGAACAAGCGCGTCAACTGTCGGACTACGCCAACCTGAAGACGCGTCTGCAGAATGACGGCAGCGACTTGACGCGTCAGCTGGAAGACGCCGAGAGTCAGATCAACGCACTGAATCGCGTCAAGCAACAGCTGACCAGCCAACTGGAAGAGGCCAAGCGAAACCTGGAGGAGGAGACTAGGGTAGGCTGCGCTCTGATTGGACAGATTAGAACTTGGAGATTTAGGATAAAGCGGATATTAATGCTAGGTTTTCTTGATTTCAACCTTGAAACAATTATCATATTGAGTTAGCTGGATTGGAGTAAATTCGTTTATTTGACAAATTAGTTCTAACTTCCATGTGGGAGTACTGCAGATGTTGTTTTTGGCTTGCAAAGAAGACGTCAGTGTCGCATAATCTGTTCTACCTAATCTCATCCTTGTAAGTCTATCTTAGGAATGTATCTCTCGCATGAATTCAAGACACCATTAATCCGTTTAATCTTATTAATCCTCTTTATACATGAACGCCACAGGGTGTTCTCCAAAATCGTCCCTTACGTGCTATATACCACCGATACGTCTAATCCCTTTAATCCTCTCTGTATAGGAGCGCCACAGTGTGATGTCCCAACTGCGCAACGCCCAGCACGACGCAGACACTTTGCGGGAGCAGATCGAAGACGAGTCGGAAGGCAAGGCGGAGCTGCAGCGACTGGTCAGCAAGGCCAACGCAGAGGCCCAGCAGTGGAGGGCACGGTTCGAGAGCGAGGGCATCAACAAGGCCGAGGAAGTCGAGGAACACAAGTAAGGCCACAGAGGTTGAGGAGTAGAGGAGCACAAGTAAGGCCACGAGATGGTCGAGGAGTTGATAAGGTCGAGAGGCACAAGTAAGACCACAGAAGTTGAGACGGTCGAGGAGCACAAGGACATAAGGTCACAGAGGTCAAGGAATAGATGAGGCCGAGGAGCACAAGTACGTAAAGTCACATAGATCTAGCACACAAGTAGGGCCTGAAACGTCGACGAGCACCAATAGAGCCAATGAGGTCGACGAGTAGATGTGGTCGAGGAACACAGGTAAGGCCGAGGAGGTAAAGGAGTTGATGAGGGCGAGAAGTACAAGTAAGGCCACATAGGTCGAGGGTTGTCGAGGACCACAAGTAGGGCCACAGTCGAGCTGGTCGACCAGCACTAGTAAGGCCGACGAGGTGCAGGAGCAGAATTCAAGTCGAGGAGGTCGAGGGTTGTCGAGGAGCACAACTAGGGCCACAGTCGAGCTGGTCGAGGAGCACAAGTAGGGCCACAGTCGAGCTGGTCGACCAGCACTAGTAAGGCCGACGAGGTGCAGGAGCAGAATTCAAGTCGAGGAGGTCGAGGGTTGTCGAGGAGCACAACTAGGGCCACAGTCGAGCTGGTCGAGGAGCACAAGTAGGGCCACAGTCGAGCTGGTCGACCAGCACTAGTAAGGCCGACGAGGTGCAGGAGCAGAATTCAAGTCGAGGAGGTCGAGGGTTGTCGAGGAGCACAACTAGGGCCACAGTCGAGCTGGTCGAGGAGCACAAGTAGGGCCACAGTCGAGCTGGTCGACCAGCACTAGTAAGGCCGACGAGGTGCAGGAGCAGAATTCAAGTCGAGGAGGTCGAGGGTTGTCGAGGAGCATAACTAGGGCCGCAGTCGAGCTGGTCGACCAGCACTAGTAAGGCCGACGAGGTGCAGGAGCAGAAGTCAAGTCGAGGAGGTCGAGGGTTGTCGAGGAGCACAAGTAGAGTCGAGCTGGTCGAGGAGCAAAAGGAGTCAAGTTAGGTCGAGAAGGTCGTTGAGCACTAATCAGGCGAGCGATTTTGGCACTATATTGAGCAACATTGAAATGTGGCGGACTGATGTTTCACAGAATGAATAACAATATGAGGACACCTTAGATAAAAGTACATGAGCCGCTGCCCGAGTGGCTGTGGGCGTCATTCACACTAGAAATCTTGACGTCTGAAGCAAGTCAACCAAGCAGAAATAGCTCAAATCACTGTAAAAGCTTGTCCTTGGTGCAAAATTGAAAACTTCAGGAGAGAATTTGTTAATCTTAATCATCCCTTTTGTTTCAGACGCAAACTGCAGATGCGTCTACAAGAGATGCAAGAACAACTGGAAGCCGCCAACGCTCGTGTGGGAAGCGTAGAGAAGATGAGACATCGACTGCAGGCCGAGCTGGAGGATGCTCAGGTCGATGCCGAAAAGGTGACCGACTCTAGTACCTATTGCTCGATTAAGATTAGCATCGATTATGTCTTGTAACAAGTGAAGGGCTTAGAGATGCTGATTTTAAGCGTCCTGGTGTATTTTATTGAACAAAAGTATTGTATTTATTTATTTACTATGTTTGTGCACTCAATTTAATATTTTTTATTTATTCATTTAATATTCTTTCACTTTATTTCAGGCCAATTCGTACGCACAGTCTCTGGAGAAGAAGCAGAAGAGTTTCGACAAAGTTGTGGAAGAGTGGAAACGAAAGTGCGACGATTTGGCGGCAGAGCTAGACGCCAGTCAGCGGGAGGCTAGGAACCTGTCCACCGAGGTCAGTGGGGGATTAGTCGGATTAACTGGATTAGCCAAATTTGTATTCGCCCTTACGCCTGTGCTTTTTTTCTAGATAACTGAGCGTTAGCGTAAACGACGGAAACTAGGAAGTGCAACTTTGTTCTAGACGAGCTATCGAAAACTTTCTCAAAATTTGTATACCTAGAAAACGACAACGCCAAGAGAAAACATCAATCCTGCATACAAACAGTAGTGTGTTTGTATTTCAGGTGTTCAAGCTGAAGAACGCATACGACGAAGTGAACGAGCAGGCGGAGGCGGTGCGGCGCGAGAACAAGTCCCTGGCACAGGAGATCAAGGACATGCTCGACCAGCTGGGGGAGGGCGGCCGAAACGTGCACGAGCTGCAAAAGGCCGTCCGCAGGCTAGAGCTGGAAAAAGAAGAGCTACAGGTGCCTAATTACTCCTGTTTTTGAACTAAAACTAACCTGGGCCCGATTGTATAAAGAATTTCAACGGCCGTTGAAATCTCAACGGCCGTTGAAATTTGAACGGCCGTTGAAATTTTGCTAATTTTTATAAAAATTTCAACGGCCGTTTATTTCAACGGCCGTTGAAAAATTCTCCGTTGAAATCTACATTTTCTCCATTGCTATTGAACATTTTAACTGCCGTTCAAAATGTTTCGATTGTATAAAAGTCCGTTGAAAATTTTGAACGGAGGTTTTCAGCAATTTTGACAGCGATTTTATAAACAAAATTTTTCCGTTGAAATCAACGGATTTTCAGAAATTTCTCCGTTGAAAACACGCGACTAATCATTTTTTCCAACTACTCGTTCTAAATTTTTAAAAATTTCAACGGCCGTTTAGTTCAACGGCCGTTGAACTGCCGTTGAGTTCAACGGACCGACAAAGCTCCGTTGAAAATATGCAATTTTTAAAATTTGTTGCAAAGTGTTTACTTGTTAACATCAAATAGCAAAGGAGCATTGATAATTGAAAACTTTAATTTTACTTTTATAAATTCATAACTTTATACAGTTGATGAAAAAATTTAACATTAAAAATCAAATTTTCAAATTATTACTAGTAAAAAATTACATAGCAGTTTGGGAGGTTAATGTTAGCAAAAATGGGCAAATTTCTTTCCTTGTTTGCAACTAAGGGCCTATTCCTTTACCGGATTAAAAGGTTAATTAGGGTAAAACGGGGCAATATGGTCGTATTTTTGGACCCATTTTGGTCGATTACCCTATTGGTCAAGTCTTTTTGCAAAATTTCAAGCCTCTCAGTTAAACTTAGCCCTTGAAAAGCTCAGCTAAAGGTGAAGCTGAAATTTGCTTAAAAATAGGGTAAATCGGTCGCATGTGTAGGTTAATATGGTCGAATTTAGGGTATTATGGTCGCTGTTCAAATCATACTAATTTTTTAATTCTGAAGGAAATAAGCTGTAATTTTTTACAAAATTTAATGAGTTATTTATGGGCACGACCCGCGGTACAGTTACAACAGTAGCACATAATGATTCTTAGTGCAAAATGCATGTTCATTTGTAGAATCTACATTAGCTGGAAGAAACTAGTTCAAAAAAAGTTTAACTTGTCGAACATGTTTATATTTAACAATTGATAAGGTTTATCGAGCCAAGATATTAAAATTTAAATTTAAAGCCAAATTTAAATCGTAGCTGGGACTGCAAATGGGGAGGGAGTGCACCTCAGCAACTGTTTTGCTCAGTTAATATGCTGCAGAGTGCTGCTTACCTGTGGGCGGCAAGGCTTAAAATAAGAAAATCGACTTTAAAGTTTGCTGCATTTTGATCCATCATTTATTCAACCATTTTTTACAAGCAGTAGCTTAAATTAAACCTCAACTTTTTCTATTTTTTCTGTAAAATTTCAACCGAAAAGCTTGAACTGACAATTTCCCCGAAGCAATCTTCAAACTCTCATCTGCAGTTCTGCCGGTTGCTGCACCACAAATTTTACACGTGTTTGATAGTTTGGCCAGTTGTTAAGCTGCTATAAAATGTTGGACATACACGGTAAAACTTAGCGGTTAGCCGCTTCCTACCTAATGCACCAAGAACGTATGCTGACATCATGAATGCTCTAATTTGGCACAGACGTAGCAGAAAGTACTACGTAATGAGTAGGGCTGGGCACGGTTCACGGTTCGAACCGTGTACACGCGTATAACCGTGCACACGCTAAGCTTAGCGTGTACACAGTTAGTGGTCACTATCCGCGGTTACTTAGCGGTTACAGCGTGTACCTACACGTTAAGTCACAGTAACCGCGGATACTGTAACCGCTTACTCGAAACGGATAGTGTAACCGGTTACACTATCCGTTTTCCTACTTCGTGTACCCGTTAAGAAAAATGTTCGCTTGGCTGCTGGATTTATGCAAATTAGCCTGCAATCGTGCGCAAGCGATTTACCTGTGTGTTATTTCATATACGCATTTGTGTGCAAGCTATATTCTTCAAGATATATAAAGGAATTTATACTGACAGCTCAGCATTGTCCTAGTAGCTCATATGGTAGCTTGCTGGTCTGCAGATCTAGATATGGGTGGTTCGCATCTTCCCTTGGTCATTCGTCCCCCTCTGCTTCTTGACGGTTAGTAACCGTGTAACCGTTTAGTAACCGTGTAACCGGTTAGTAACCGTCTAACCGTTTAGTAACCGTGTAACCGTTAGTAACCGTGTAACCGTTTACACGGTTAGTACCCGTGTAAACGGCTACACGGATACTTAGCGTGTAAACGGTTACACGGTTACACGGATAATTGCAGTAACCGTTAGTTAGCGTGTACACGCGGTTACTAGCCTTCGAAACTAACCGTGTACATGGATAGTGATTTTGTAACCGTGCCCCGCCCTAGTAAGGAGTTTCGAAAAAATTATAGCGCTAACTGCTGTAGGTAACTAAATAATATTTCACCTACTACTAGCTACCAAAAGTAGCTACTTAACTTCATTTTTAAAAAAATGAAAATATCAGGTTGCTGTTCCAGGTGACCGATTTACACAAAAGGTAATGCTAGAATTGCGTTCCGAAGACCAGATTACTTGTAGCAAGAGTACATAATAGGAAGAGTATGACACTCTTCCTATTATGCCTACAGGCGTGCGTCCAATGCGCAGCGCGAAATAGCCCGTTTATGTACGGTACCCCCCCTCAACTGAAGACCCCGTACTCAACTGAGCGGGGGGTACCCCCTACTCAGTTCGATACCCCGTGCTCAACTGAGGGGGGGGGTACCCCCCCTCAACTAAGTACCCCGTCTTCAGTTGAGGGGTGGGGTACCCCCCCCCTCAGTTCAGCACATCAACGAAAGCTTTTGTCAGTGTCTTGAAATGAGGGGGAGTACCCCCCCTCAGTTGAGCAGGGGGTATCGAACTGAGTAGGGGGTCACCCTCAGTTGAGTCGGGGTCTTCAGTACGGGGTAAAACCGTACATAAACGGGCTATTTCGCGCTGCGCATTGGACGCACGCCCGTAGGCATACTAGGAAGAGTGTCATACTCTTCCTATTATGTACTCTTGCTTGTAGGGGTATCAATTTCACAATTCCAAAAATCAACTTTTTTCACGTCTCGGAGGCTCTATGGAGCTACTACGCACAATTTTTAGTTGAACTGCCATGAATTAGCGAAAAAAACAGACGTTTTATACATTCGACCGTGTTACCCTTCACTGACCATAATACCCGACGTCACCGACCATAATTGCCGATTAGCGATCATATAACCCTACAAATTTTAACTAATAATAACAGCATTAATATTTAAGCTAAAATAAAAAATGTAGAAAAAATGAGTTAAGCATATGACGAGCATTAAAATGATATAAAAATTGTAGCAGTTGGTGCTTCATAACAGTTTATTCAAGTTCACAAACCTTAACAAAATGCCACAGAGCCTTATGTGCAAAACAGTGAGAGCCGAGTTTGCAAACTTGATTTGAAGATTTCTCAGACTCTACAAAACGTCATGTGATGAAATTTGACCAATCGACTGTGCGCATATTCAGAGCTTATTTTTGAGCGCAAGAGCTCTGGACAGCCATTGGATGGATTTATCCGTGACTTCAAAGTTAACGCCGACCGTATTACCCTATTCGACCATATTGCCCCGTTTTACCCTATAATCGGACTAAACGGTTTAAAAATTATGCTGAAAAATGCCATTCCAAAACCTCCGGATTAAACTAAACGGACTTAACTTATAGCGCACTGCTTTTTAATCAGACTAAACGGACTTAACTATGCACGCTAATGTTAAGCGTGCATGTTAAATCCGTGTTTAGTCCAGTGGTAGTTTTGGAATGGGGTCTGACTAAAATTAAGCCGCCGACTTCTTTTAACTCGTTTAGTCAGTTTAACCCGATTTGCAATTCCAAGACCTCGGACTAAAATAAGTTCAGTCCGTTTAATCCGGTAAAGGAATTGGCCCCTTACACGAAGTTTTGTTCTAAAAATCTTAAAAATCTCCGTTGAAATTTCAACGGCCGTTCAAATTACCACGGCCGTTCAACGGCCGTTTATCTCAACGGACTTTTGATGAAGTCACACGACATTATGTCTAAAAATCTTAAAATTCTCCGTTGAAATTTCAACGGCCGTTGAAATTTCAACGGCCGTCAACGGCCGTTTATTTCAACGGACTTTTTTTGATGAAGTCACACGACATTATGTTCTAAAAATCTTAAAATTTCCGTTGAAATTTCACGGCCGTTGAAATTTCAACGGCTGTTAACGGCCGTTGAAATTTCAACGGCTGTTCAACGGCCGTTTATCTCAACGGACTTTTCTTTATAAAATCACTGTTGAAATTAACATTTTTCTCTGCCAAAACCACATGATTTCATCGTTTATAAAATTCAAACAATTTAAACGGCCGTTCATTTCAACGGCCGTTGAGTTCAACGGCCGTTGAAATGTTTATACAATTGGGCCCTGACTAACTAAAACTGCAAACTAACTTATGCAAAAACAGGGATTAGGTTATTCTGCCTACTACAGCACATGTACTTAACCTATTACGGTATAATGTTGTTTTAGTATATTGTTTCAGAATTGCACTTAAACTTAACACTAGTGAAACCTGTCGGTGTAATGTTTCAAAGTATCAGCTTAGGTATCCGAGTGAAGCGAGCCGGTGGCCGAGTTTTTAGGTACGACAGTCCTGCCACAACGTTGTTCTAGTAAAACCGGCTCAGTCTGTGGGGATATACCAAAACCTAAAGCTTGGGCTTGCAAAGTGCAAGAAAAATTCAGTACAGGATTAACCACACGGAATATTGTTTTTTTATTTTTTAATTGGTATTTCAGTCGGCTTTGGATGAAGCTGAGGCGGCCCTAGAAGCCGAGGAAAGCAAGGTGATGCGAGCTCAGCTAGAGGTGTCCCAGATCCGACAGGAGATCGAGAAACGAATCCACGAGAAGGAAGAGGAATTCGAAAATACTCGGTAATTCTGTTTGTATTTACGACGTGCAATGTGCAAATTTAAATCACCAAATCAGTTCCGGAGGTTTAGGAAATTCTCTTGAGCAAGATAATTATGTAGTTAGAGTAGGAAACCCTCATATAAGCCATTAAAAGATTGTTGGTGCTTGGTACATTGCCGAGTTTTAGACTACTTGAGCAAAAGCACTTCGTACTCAAGAGTAACTTGAGTAAGTAACTTTAGACTACTATTAGAGTTACATTTTAGACTACTCAATCAGCAATCAGTAGTTAGACTGCTTAGTAAGAAGTTAGACTACTTATCAGGAGTTAGACTAACTTAAGAAGCTAGATAAGCTACACTATCGTTTTCAACCAAATGTTTTTGACTAACCCACTGAACCCCCTTCGTAACTGGATATGTTTTAGCAAAAACCACCAGCGCGCCTTGGATTCGATGCAGGCGAGTCTGGAGTCGGAAGCGCGCGGTCGTGCGGATCTGATCCGAACCAAGAAGAAGTTGGAGTCGGACATCAACGAGCTGGAGATCGCGCTGGATCACGCCAACAAGGCCAACGCCGACGCGCAGAAGAACATCAAACGATACCAGGAACAAATTCGAGAGTTGCAGGTTCGAAATAAGAAATGAGAAACAACGATCGAGTTAATTTGATTGTCTTGTTGCAATTTTACTTTGTATTTTGAGTTTTGTTTCAGTAGAAAAAGTTGTTTTACGATTTTGTTGTGTTGATTGATTAATTAGCTATTGCGTGTTTGGCAGCAAATAATTTTGCGTTGTTTTGTGACTAAAGAAATATATACAAACGAAGAAAACGAAGAAGTACATAAGTCATAATACCAAGGGTAAGTAATAGGAAAGAATATGACACGTTTCCAGATTATCTACTCCTGGTGATTTCAAGAGTACATAATAGGGAAGAGTATGCCACTCTTCCCTATCCTAGCTAATCGGCCCTGACGATGCTCCGGCCGAAATAGCTCTTTACGCCTTGATTTCAGGGGGTACCCCCCCTCGAATCAAGACATGTCTTGATTTCAGGGGGGACCCCCCACAAATCCGGGAAGTGTCTTGATTTCAGGGGGGGACCCCCCTCAAATGTGGGAAGTGTCTTCATTTCAGGGGGGTACCCCCCTCGTTTCAGCACACTGCCACGGTGGTGTCTTGATTTCAGAGGGGGTACCCTCCCCCTCGCTGCAGCACGTTACCAGCTCACCACAGAGTTCATGCCGGCAGTGTGCTGAAACGAGGGGGGGGGGTTAGCCGATTAGCTAGGATGGTTAAGAGTGTCATACTCTTCCCTATTATGTACTCTTGGTGATACTTATTACTCCTAAATTTGCTATTCCAGATGCAAATCGAGGAAGAACAACGAGCTCGAGACGAAATTCGGGAACACTATCACATGGCCGAGAAGCGATGCAACATCCTGCAGAGCGAAAAAGAAGAGGTCTCCGTTCATCTGGAACAGGTCAGTTGACGGATTAACCGGATTACGCATAGTATTTAGTACATTAAGGGTTGAATAGGATTTAGTCAGTGGATTCAGTAGACAGTGGATTAAACCGATTACTGAATTCTTTTTGTGGATTAGATGAATTAAGATGATGAATCGGACTTGAACCTTAAAAGCACGCAAAATAAACCAGTGGACTAAAAACTGCTCACTGATAATGTGGATTAAACGGATTATAAATTGCGCCAATAGCAGTTTAGGTAATGCTATGATTTGTTTCAGGCAGAACGCGGCCGTCGCCAAGCGGAGCTGGATCTAAACGATGCCCGCGAAAGTGTGAACGAGCTAACCGCATCCAACACCGCACTCAGCGCATCCAAACGAAAGATCGAGTCCGAGCTACAGGCCATGCATGTGAGTCTGATAAACAATCTGTAAAACATTCTTCCAACCGGTTTAGTTGCAACACTCTACCTCAAAACGCTAGATCAAGGCTGGTAGTCCAAACTACAGGCCACGTAACAATCTACGAAACATTTTTCCAACTCCAGTTCCAACATTCAATGAGAGTACGTGCCAAAGCATACCAGACATTTTACAGTAACAAAACTGCGAAGAAGATTAGACTTGGCATATTGTTTTAGTCAGAACTGGACGAAGCCGTGAACGAACTGAAGGCCAACGACGAGAAGTGTCGCAAGGCCATGATGGACGCGGCACGGCTGGCAGAGGAGCTGAGACAGGAACAGGACCACGCACAGAACGTGGACAGGACACGAAGGGCTCTAGAACAACAGCTCAAGGTGGGTCAAGGGGATTAAGGGGATTAGGGGTGAAAAGGGGAAGGGGGTGACGCGGCACGGCTGGCAGAGGAGCTGAGACAGGAACAAGACCACGCACAGAACGTGGACAGGACACGAAGGGCTCTAGAAAAACCACTCAAGGTGGGTCAAGTGGATTAAGGAGATTAGGGGTGAACAGGGGAAGGGGGTGACGCGGCACGGCTGGCAGAGGAGCTGAGACAGAAACAGGACCACGCACAGAACGTGGACAGGACACGAAGGGCTCTGGAAAAACCACTCAAGGTGGGTCAAGTGGATTAAGGAGATAGGGGGTGAAAAGGGGAAGGGCGTGCCGCGGCACGGCTGGCAGAGGAGCTGAGACAGGAACACTACCACGCACAGAACGTGGACAGGACACGAAAGGCTCTGGAACAATAACTAAAGGTGGGTCAAGGGGATTAAGGGGATTAAGGGGAATGGTAGGGGTGAACAGGGGAAGGTGTTGGCACGGCACGGCTGGCTGGCAGAGGATCTGAGACAGGAACAGGAGCACGCACAGAGCGTGGACAGGACACGAAGGGCTCTGGAAAAACCACTCAAGGTGGGTCAAGGGGATTAAGGGGGACTAGAAAGGGGACCTCGTAGAAAAACACTAAATGAGTCATTTATTTTTTGTTGTTAGTTATGGTTTGTTTTGTTATGTATTTCAGGAAATGCAAGCTCGGTTGGACGAGGCCGAAGCTGCTGCTCTGAAGGGAGGAAAGAAGACAATCCAAAAACTGGAACAAAGGGTTAGACTGAATTCTAATTATTTAAAATTTTGGAAAAGTGTTGCTGCAATATTTATCTTGATTCATCCGCATGAAATTCAATTTTTAAATTGTAAATGCTTTAGGTTCGGGAGCTGGAAACGGAATTGGAAGCGGAAACCCGACGACACCAGGACACGCAGAAGAATTGGCGCAAGGCAGACCGCCGCATCAAGGAGTTGCAGTTCCAGGTATGGCCGAGCTGGTAGGGCGTTTGACTGGGCATTAGAATGGTCTAGGATCGAATCCCACATAGGTATGTCGCATACTTTCCTTAATTTTAAAAGTTTTAGAATCGTAATACAATCCGTTGCTTCAAAGTTTATTCATTGAGTCATGAGATTACTTTATACTGGCATTTGCATTGTACAGTTGTTATCTCTTAGTTGGATGCACTGTTGAACAGTCTACGAAACAATTTTGCAACAGGTTTCGTTACGTCAGGGGTGCAATGGGAGTTTTTTGTCGCACACACAAGTAGTCTATTTCTTTGTATGCGATTACACAAGTCAATTGTGGTACAGTTTATATAGCAGAAAATGCCTAATGTGGTCAATTGCAATTGTAATGTTTCAGGTTGACGAAGATAAGAAGAGTTTGGATCGCCAACAAGACGTCATCGACAAAGTACAAGGGAAACTCAAGACATACAAGCGACAAGTGGAAGAGGCTGTAAGTAGCAGCAACTCAAATCACAACAATCAATAAAATGAAAAAGCAATTAAAACTTGAGCACTAAAGTCTTACAAAAAATAGTTGCACCACTCGAGAAAATGAAACATGTGATTTCGTTACGAAAAGAATAGATTTTGGCTATCAAGAGTACAGCAAGTAGTCGCAGAGTCATGCACTAAAATAAGTAAGTGGCGCATCTGTTTTTGTCAGAATATTTCAGTTGTTTTAGGATCCTTGTCTCTGCTGGGAAATTTGGGGGACAAGTGCATTTTGAATAGCAAAAATAACTTTGTCTAATCTTCACCAAAGGCTTTTACAAAATTGAGAAATACGGACCTAGCCATAATGCTAAATTTAGGTTCCCAGCAGCGAAATAAGAAATAAGGATTTAGCCAATCAGTCATTTGTTTTAGTTTCCCAGCAGTGAACTAAAGAAATAAGAATTCAGCCAATCAGTTATTTGTTATTATGTTTCAGGAGCAGTTGGCGGCAAACAACTTGACGAAATATCGTCAAGTGCAGCACCAACTGGAGGACGCCGAGGAACGAGCCGACGTGGCCGAGAACTCGCTGGCCAAATTGCGAGCCAAAAATCGCAGCGCCAGCTCCACCGGGGGCGCGGGCGGTCTGTTGTCCTCCGTACGTTTGCCAACTTGTCCGTAAAATCTGGTTCATAGTTGCCCGTACTACTGTTGTCCTGATACCGCAAAATAATTTAAATATGATATAAATATGACACTTGGAATTTAATACTTTTGATAGTTGATACTTGGAAATAGCTGGAATATGATATAATTTGTCCGTAATAGATTGGCCGTTAGGTTGAAGGACCTGCTAAGATCAATACTTGAGGTTATGGGCAACATCAAGATTACTATTTTAAAAATCACTTCAGCAGTTCATTTTATACTTTATTAGTGACTTGGTGTAAAACGGCGGGCTGAAATACATTTGTGATTAGCTAAATACATTTGTAGCTATGTCTGATGGCAATCTTTTTCCTAGATTTAAAGCTTTCTAATATACAGCAAGTTTATAGCTTTCTATTATGAAATTGAGGCTATGTGGAAGATGCAACTAGAGTTATGTACCTCGTCATACTTGACACTAATGTAGCTGATGATTTGCATAAAGCTAGTGGTAGTGATCTTTCAGTCGGGACGCATATTCTTGGAGCCAGTATCTGAACCCGGCCCCAGTAGTCTGCATAGGTAACCCCAATTGCACGAGTGGACATTAATATTCTAACCTTACCCCTAATTTTTGGTGATTAATCATTTTACCTCGAGTTTTTATTAACCAGTCTGGTAAGGTCGATTTGATAACAGTTGATGCTTTTGGCAACATATTGTACATAATGAGAAGAGTATAACACTGTTTTTAACCTATGTTTTTAAAGTTTCAAAAAACCTACCTAATATTGTCCTATGTATACAAATCACCAGAACTTTAGCCGCAGCTGTAACCGGCAGATTGACTGCACTTTTGAGATTTAGGTGAACCTTTGGCTTCCGTCTGATGATTGCTATGACTCTAAATACAGTCAGTTTCGGACGTGTCGGGTGACATCATCCGACGCCAAGCTTGCTGGCCTCGCTAGGAAAAGTTTTATATCATCCGATGCCAAATAAAACTCGATAAAATTTAGATGCAAACATAGAAAAGGGGGGGGTCGGAAACGAGATTTGAAAACGACAGAAACAAATATGTAATTAAAAATACTTTTTTACTTTTTTATTTCCAAACTTACGTAACTCAAACAAAAGGCAAATTACTTTCAAATCTGGAAAAAAGTTATCTTTTTGAACTTTGTGTGTGAAGTATCCCCTACTTCCAATTGCTGCTAACAATTGGGGGAGAGTTTGCCAGGTTACATAAGACTGTCTGGCTTACTGGCCAGAAAAATTTCAGTGTGTATACTAAGCTTTCCTATGCTATTTAGTTTTAGTATCAATTTTTCAAGTCATTTTAAATAACTGTAAAATTTTTCATAATGAAATTTAAAATTTTTATTTAAACCTTTTAATAAATTTAATTTAATAACTTGTAGTACACTCAAGTGCTTGAACTTTATTTTGGCCCACCCCCCATGCACTAAAAACCTCGACCCTTTGACTGCAAGTTGCAACCTAACTCCAATATTGACCCAAAATGCTTGGTAAAAGTTTTGGCGTCGGATAACATCATCCGACGCGTCAGATGACATCACCCGACGCGTCGGATGACATCACCCGACGCGTCGGATGACGTCATCCGACGCGTCGGAAATTTTGGCGTCGGCCGACGTGTCGGAGGCATTTTCATTTGAAATGTACTGCATCAACTGTCGTACTCTTCTTATTATGTGCTCTTGATATAAGAAATCTGAAGAACATTGCGAAAAGTCGGTTGTAAACTGTCACTTTCTTGAAGAAATTGACATAGTACTTACTGAAGAAATATAGGATAGGACATGGGGAAGTATCAAATTAAAAGTGGATAACTAAAATCAAGAGAATCGTTCAATAAGTCAACAGTAACAAATTTATAAAATCGTAAAAAATATCAGTTGAGTTGATGCTAAAGTTAAAAAAATTTTAAAAATTTTGAAAGTCCCTTATCAATTTCTGGCTGTCAACATTTTAAGCATCTTTAAGTAAATTCAAAAAAATCCAAGTCAAAAAAGCCAGAGCAAGAATCGTACTATGGACAGTTGGTTACGAAACGCGCATCTTACCAACTGTACCATCTGTGTTTCAGCCCTCATCCTCTGTGATGCGCAGTCCAAGCCGGAGTCGTGCCTCGGCTAGTGCGGGAAATATCGCAGAAGACTACTGATTATTAATTAATAACTAATTTTTGTGTGTTTTTTAGTAGATTTTGTCTGCGTGTGAGTGTGAATTTCTACGCAATTTTTTGTTATTTTTGTTTCTTTTAAGTCCGGTGCCTTAATTATTAATTACTGAATATTTGGTGCTATTTATGTAATTACTGTTTTGTAGGTAATTAATGATTTAGTAATGTTCGTTATAGTTAGTTTGTTTTAGCTTCATTTTAGTAAAACTTCTCTAAACTTTTCCTAATTATACTTTTTGTGTACAAAATTATGACAGCGATTAAAATAATCCTTGAAAAGCTGCTCACTATTAACAGCAATAGTGGCCACTAGTGTTTTGCTATTGACATGAGCCCCTAGTGTCATGAGCCACTAGTGTTGTACTCTTGACATGAGCAACTAGTGTGTACTTTTTACATAAGGAGCAACTAGTATGTACTCTTGACATGAGCCACTAGTGTTTGACTGTTCACGTCAGCCCCTAGTGTGTACTCTCGATGTGAGCCACTAGTGTGTACTCTCGATGTGAGCCACTAGTGTGTACTCTCGATGTGAGCCACTAGTGTGTACTCTCGATGTGAGCCACTAGTGTTTCAGTGTTGTCATGAGCCACTATTGTGTACTCTTGCTATGTCTGGTCTGTTGGGAGCAAGCCCTGTCTGTTGAGTGGGTCTAGTCAACTGGTGCACAGGAGTTTGCCGTTGCTTCTTCTTTGCTGTCGCTGTCGCGTGCTGCAGTCTGTGTCTTGTAGCGCCCCATTATTGTGCTGCTTGGTGTTGTATTCAGTAAACTATGCTGCTTTCAAGTTGAACTTCAGTTTGAGGAACTAAGTTTTAAGTTAGGCAGGTACGATGTTTTGCAACAAAATTAAGAAAGGCAGGGTCCTTCCTTAGCCAATATAGTTTCGTGTTTGTTTGAACTTGAAGCAGCAAAAAATAAACGTACATTGGAAAAATTTTGCAGTTTCACACCATCCTCAGTATCTGTTCTCAAAGAATTGACCACAGGAGTTTATCTTGACTTTCCTTAATAGCGCCAAAAAAAGAAAAGTACAAATATAAACTGGAGCTGCCAGTACTATGTCTGTCCATAAAAAGAGTTTAATTTGGCGCATCGATTTATAAGTTACCTGAAAAACATATGTAGTGAAATTGTTGTTATTGTTAACGAAAATGCAAGTTTAAGATAATTTCATCAGAGCTTCTGTTGGTTGGGATTACTGGACTTCCAACTCGATCGGGAAATGGTCACTCACTTTCTCGGTCTAAACACAAAAATAGTAAATAAATACAAAATAGTTATTTTGAAGATTAATTAACATCAATCTTAAAATCAGACACAGGCCATGCGAACTATAGACATATGTGGACAGTAATACTTGGAGGCTAATTTGCATAAATCCACCGGCCCAAACGAATATTTTTCTTAACGGTTACAAGAAGTCAGAAAACGGATAGCCGTAACCGTGTACGCTTAGCGTGTACACGGCTTGTCCCATATAGGCGTTCCTAGCCCTACCCTAGGCACCGGCTTACCAAATCCTGGCTTAGCCCGTAAGCTTTCTTGAAGTCGAAAACCGCAACGCTGTTCTTTTTGATGGCCTTGCGCATATCGCCAACAGCAACAAATCTAAACAGAAAACATAAACAAGTACGTAGCCCCCAAGTTAAACATGGTTACTTCACCACAGCTATGTAGGGGAATGTATTCTTCATTAATTGAACGAGTTTTGATTCCTTGAAACTACACACCTATAAAATCTTTGTAATTTTTCACCAAAGTGTAGTCCAGAAAACTAGCATTTAAACAGAACCAGCGTGTTTTTAAGTTTGATAAATTTGATTAATCGATAGGATACCTGTCATAAGCGCAATCGGAGTCTTTGGTTGTGGTATCGAAAGTATCCGGAACCAGCCATTCGAATCTTTTGTCGGTGAACAAAGGGTTTCTAGCTTTTTCAGATTTCTTGAAGTAGTCGCAGTCGGCGTTGAAGTCACCCATGATGATGGCATCCTAAACAAATACGTCGTGGAGTAGCAAAAGTTTGAGATTTTTGTTGACAGACATAAGACAGTAAGCTTGATCTTAAAAAAATGTTTTAACGCTGGATTGCACCAACGCAGAATAGCTCATGAATATAATAAATTTTCATAGGATAGTTTCATTTAATTGGATAGTTGGAGAATATAAACTGTTGAGACATTAGAAAGTAAGTTGTTCAAGGACAGTCAACGATATGAACACAAGCGTTGCTGATCAATTAGCGATAATTGCGCTTTTGGCTTAATATGTACTTGCAATGGTTTGCTACCTAGTTATTTAAGGTGGCACTCAGGGAAACCGCCTTTGGTGATTAATTTATCTTCAGCGACATTTTTGATCATAATGACTTGGAGACATCTTGTTCAGAATTAAAACATCTTTCTTTTGATCGATGTGCATATTGCGATGAAAAAATTCAAAATTCTTTGAACAATTGTGTAGTTCTGAAAATTATCGTGAAAACTATCGTGAAAATTCTTTCGTTGCAACATAAGATCAATATCACTAAAAAGTGCGGTTTCTTAGCTTCCGATTGATGTATCAAATATGCACTTTTGTAACAATACTTAGTCGCCTAAAAGAAGTGAAAATCAGTAGACCTTTAAAAATAAAACCAAAAACGTACATCAATGCCGTATTTTTTCTTGGCGTCGTTGTAGACAACCTTGAGGGCCCCAATTTCCGAACCCGCACTTGTTGGTTGGGTGTGGATTCCAATGAAGAAAAAGTCTTTCACTTCTAAAAAAACATAGGAAAAACACAATTAAACTATTAAAACAAAACAACCAAAATAACAGTTACATTTTTTAACACAATAAAACGCATGTTTGTACCTATATAGGCAAAGTTTTTGTGAAAATTTTTTCTACACTTGCAAGATGAGAAAAGGAAATTGCCAAACGGAATGGTGGCATCAAGGTTGATTTACAGCCATATTATGTCCGTTTGCCGGAAAAATTACAAAACAATCACGCCAAAATCACATTTGTATTAGCGATTTAGTAATTTTGCCGACAGAATGAACATACGCCTGTAGGTATGAATGGACCCTTCCATTGTCGACGAAGGGAATGGCTAATCACTAGACAGCAACCGCATTAGAATGACCCAGTGGGGATTCGAACCACCCATCTCTGGATCTGCAGACCAGCACTGTAACCATTTGAGCCACTGAGCTAATGCTTAGCCGTCTAGGTGGCCAATCAAACAGTTATTAGTAATTAGTGCTATGATTATTTCGTAATTTTGCCGGCTGAACGGACATACGCCTGTAGTTATGAACTGTCACAAAAGTACGCACTTGATCTCTTAGTTTGGAATCGGACGACAAAGGGTTCTCGTTCGAAGGCATCGTCCATGCACGCGCACTTGTCGCTGTCGTACGATTTGTCCTCGTACACGTACTGGTCCTTCACCGAGAAAACTGACGGCCTCAAACATTTCGTTTATGAACTAAAGTCTATTCCTGAAGCCTGAGACAAAACAGGTGGCGTGATTTTTGGGACTACTCGCTGTACTCTTAATGCTTTCAATTCCTTTTCGTAATGAAATCGCGTGTTTCTTTTTGTTCCAGGGTCCAGCTATTCTTGGTCAGACTTGAATTTGTTATTATATAATTTATTATTTACTATGTAATTTATTAATGCAGAGTCCTATTAGTCCTTAACTTTTTTATGAATTTATTAATATAACCTATTTATTTATTGCTAATCACTTAAATAGCTACTTTAACAATATAATTTTTATTTGTTTATACTTGTTAGTTTGAACTAAAAAAACAGCTGAAAGATTTAACTTATTACTGAAGAATTTTTAAAAAAAGTAAATTAAAAAACTGACTTGTACAAGAAAGCGTATTGTTCTTTGCTGCTGGATCGTCCTAAGCGAGGACTAATGGCCACAGCATAGCGTTCGTTTTTTCTTTGACCCCTGGATTAAAAAACAAGTGCATATTAACCATGAATAAAAACTGCCTTAGGGCTAATTCATAAACTGGATCAAACGGAATAAATTAACATTTGTTTGTCTAAAAAAGGTTTAGAAAAATTTAAAATAAAGGTGAAAAAATCTAGACGGACAAAATTTCGTGCACATCCGGAAGGTGCGAAGTATATGTTATTGATATCGCAAACTTGTATGAATTTATACAAGATGTCATGTGTTATATATTCAGGGTCCCACCCTCATTGACCTAGCCCTTTTGTATGTCCATTTGGCATTAAGTTCTATTCACGTTTAGTTGCCATAGTAACGAGCGCAATTGAGCCTAAATCACACCTATTTTAGTGATATTCTAAGAACCTAAATTCAGTCTAAAAAGTGGTTTAATTATGTTCCAATTATGTTTTGAGATATGTTCTGAAAGGGGGAACTTAGTCTGAGCCCAAAATGCAAAGTTTGAACTAGTATTAATGAGAGTGCAATGCAAGCTAGTTGGTTGGCTTGATAGGAACTTCGAGAGTCGGTCGGGGGTTAAATTATCGGGGCAATTTGTAGGTTTTTATATGGAATGATAGTGAGTCTAGAAGACCGACGCTCCTGAGCTAGGACTACAGTATTCGAGTAAAGTCGACCATTGTTCGATATATTTCATATTGTCTTGCGCATTGGTTTCACGGTGTAAATTCTGTATTTTGCGCCTTCTCCAATAAAGCTTTAATTTTACTCCTTGTTTGCGTGTACTGGTTCAACGTTTAGTTTGGTGTTTGTGTTACTAGGGCCCGTAGAAACATTCCTTAGAGTGCTCCCGAACCTGTTTTGAGCAGTTTCTACCCCAGTAGTTTCGACGCTCTAGCGTCAAGTTGTTGTACTGCGAGCTCTCCGGCACAGATAGGCACCGGTCACAGTTCGGAGAATTAGCCCGCTAGCTCACGCGTAGTATATAAGACCGGGGGCCGCAGTATAACACATGAGTTAGGCCCGGTTCATAGTTGTCCTTAAGAACATGGAGACAGGGACAAGGATTATTTGCGGGCAGCTATTCAGAAGCATTGACTAAATAGTTTCGCATAATTTTTTGTATACAAACTGAAAATCAGGGCAACTTTTTTCGTTGAAAAAATTGTCTCATAAGGCCACGTAGTTTTTTTAAAACTGCTTCTGGACAAAAGGGAAGCATAAGGTCGAGTTTGAACCGGGTTTTAGTGGCAAAAAATAGATCTAATCCATTCAATCCACTCTAGAAATTGGCTTTTAGCCTGACGTTGCTTGTATTTTATACTATTATTTTATTTCATGTTATATTATTTGTTTAGTATTAAATATGTTTTGGATTTGAAATTAAATTTGCATCCCGATAGTCTGTATATACAACTTTTGTTTAGCAATCGTAAAGCATGCAGTTACTCATTTGCATATTCCACTATCTCACTTATATGGTTGTGAGCTCTAAAATATAAATCACTAATAGCTTAAAAATTCATATAAACATTATATTGCAAGACCTCAGACCTACTCATTAATTTTCTTAACCAAGTCGTAAATGGCATTTTTGGAGCTGTCACGAATTTCTTGGAAGAGGCAAACGTCATAACGTCTGAAGATCTAAAATATACATTAGCAATTATAATATTCTGCAAAAATTATAATATTTGAAAAACCACTGAAAACTTTTTCTAAAAAATTTTACAATTTATAAACTGTCGACTTGAAATTACCACCAGGCACAAACCCTAACTTAAAACTGTGGTGCAACGCAAAGAATTTTTAAAAGACTAAAAATAGTGAGTTTCCAATCCTGTAGTCTGAACTAGAAATCGATATATCACACTAAAAGAATTAAATTATCTAAGCCGCTTGATTTTAGTCTGAATCTATTTCTAAATTATCACCAAACTAAAATGGATTACAATCAAAGAATGGACGATTAAAATTAAAATTATTAACAATAATTAAATAAGTCCGTTTAGCCTCACTAAAAATCAGCGCACTAATTAAGTCGAGTCTAATTAATAAGTTTGAAATTTCCTTTTGAATAGTATTTTAATAGTTTGTAGTTTACGAGATTCGAAAGCTAAACGTCATAATACCACACTTGGTCCACTCATACTGACACTTCAATGTGAAGTTGAGGTTTTCGTTATCATTATGAATAAGATAGTATAAGTATATTAACAAGTCTAGTGCGTCTAGTTTAGACTAGGTTGACCAGATGTACACATTGTGAACATTGAACTTGTGAGTAGGATACTAGTAGAGCATCAAATCTGTTTCAAAGTAATTGCAACGGACTGATATTTAAAGCGTCGATAACGCGTAAAACCAACGTTAATTGAAAAATGTTTAAAAACTAAAAAGACGTGCAATGGCAAAATTTTGTTGCGCATCTGGTGGTGCAAAAATCAAGTTTTTACCACTTGCGGTTCCAAAGGGCTGATCGTTATTATGTTTTTCATGAAAATAAGAATAGTAAAATACATTTAATTAGTAGCTGGAATACATTAACTCGCTTAGTCCGGAAAAGGAATGAGCTCTATGAAAGTATCAATAAATGGTTTACTTTCACCAAGGTGTCCGTGACTTTATCGTCCTGCATTTTTCTGTCACCGAAAACTTGCACATTGAAGGCGCACAATTTATACTTGGCATCTGTGCACAGCGCGAAGGCGGCAATAACAGCTAAAGACAATACTATCTTCATTGCTAACCCTAGGAGCAAAAATCAAAATAGGTATGATCTCGGATCTCAGTTCTAGTCTAATCGAATAAATATATTAATACTGACAAATCTGGATTTTTTCTGCAAGGGTCCAGAATTATGTTTGTTCATTTGGCACCTAAGCAAGCAAAAATCTTATGATATAGCAACAGTTGTGCAAATACGAACAATTCAAAAGCCAGCATTTCAAAGCCAATAACCAACCAAGATGAATTTATGTTTTGCAAAAGATTAATTCAATCGAACTATAACGCCCAATGGATTTTTTGCCAAGCTTGTTTAGTGCTAAAGTTAGCTAAATATTCGAAACTTTGCTTAACAGAGAAATGACACAATAAATGTTTACCATAGCATGTCGTCAAATGAATGTCGTACAATAAAATACACGTTGCATAAGCTTGGATTCTTGCAGCTTTTTTACGTCCAGTCAACAAAACTGTACATAAATGATGCCGCTTTTATCATGCTAATCGTGTCAATACTTAATAAAATTAAATAACTGACGGCAAGCAAACTAGGTTTTTATTTTTCGTAAACTGAAATTTATCTAGCTTTAAAAAAACAGAAACCGAGGGACTCACGCGGAAGTATACCAAAACAGATTGAGTGTGTTGCACTTGGTGATGCAACGAAAATTATGTTTTTGTTTTTTTTATATCTGCCCATAAGGTGGTCGAGCACAGGGTGGTGCACAGATTCACCTCTTCCTTGTTTTGAAACTATACCAGGCTACGAGTATAGCTCCAAAACAAGGGTATACTAACTACATACGGTGTGTGCGTGTACTCGTCGTACTTGACACAACTATGTACAGATGTGATTATATTACTGCACTACTGAGTCGTGAGTGAGTCGATTCTAAAGCCGCCTAGCTCTGCACATGATCTTTACTCGAACATTCTCTTCCGTGAACAAAGCTGATGTTCACTGCAACAGATTCAACCTTGTTCTTTTTGTGTTGCTGAGTCCAAATGTTAAGTATGACTTGGCTTAAAATAAAGCGCACTAGAAATCGACACTTAGTTAGAGTTTTTTCCGTGAGGAAGTTTCGTAAACCATGGCGGGTCCAGCCGCGTCGCCGGCCAGGTCTAAAAAATGCCAATTTTTTCCAACTAACCAAATAAGGTAAAATTTAAAAAAACTTGACTACAAACTAATTCACGCACGTAAACACTCTGAATATGACCATATGGCAAAAAAATTACGTGCAAACCAAATAGCGTTGGTTTATTTACACCGGATTGCACTAACAAAGAATAGCTCAAGAATAAGAACAGCTCGAGAATAGCTCAGGAATAAAATAAAATTTCATTGCACCAACATTTAAGCTCGAAAGTAGTTATTTTGAATTGCTCAAGAATATATAGTTTCGGAATAGCTCAAGAACAGTTGAAAAATAGCGAACATTATTGCACTAACCAAAATTAGAGAATAGCTTATTCTCCAGCTCTTCTTCTGCAATATGCAAATTATTCCTGATCTACCAACTTTCCTGAATAACCTAATCACTTTGATAAAAAATTACCATTTTCCAAATTTTCGACATATTTATGCTTATTGAGCTTATACTGTGACAAGGACGTTCGATTTAAAACGAACCCCTGACAAATTATCTATAAAATTAATTATTTCGTTTTATTTCAAAAAGTCGTTCTCATGCTGAAATTCATTAATCAGCTTATGCCCGTTCGACATTCTTTGCCGAAATTCTAAACCTAACGGCGTCTTTGCAACGCGAAACTTAGCTCATTAACTTCGAGCTCAAAGAAACCGATGACACCTACCGTAGCCCTTAGAAACCTGATAGTTTATGAACCCAAATTGTATTTGTAATCACCCAGCGAAGTAAGTGTGAGTGTGCGAGCGGAGACCTAGGAGTCGGTCGTGTGTTGAGAGAGCGGATTGTTGAATTGTGGAGTGTAGGAAAAGGGATTAGAGTTGTAGTGATAGTTGAGGTCGAGTTGAGTGTAGAGAGAGGAGTTGGAACTGAACTGAATTGGGTTGATTGACCTTGATTGTTTTGTTGTTATTGAATGGTTAACCAGTTGAACTTGTACGTCCTAATAAACCCTCGTGAACCTTGTGTCGTCTTAACTTGTAACTAAGTAACCAACCACAAGTTAGGCTGCCCAGACTTGTAACGCGTGACCAATATCGAGAGATCAACCATTAGGTAAACACTGGGCGGCCTGACACCTAAGACTTAGGACATAAGACTTAGACTTAGGACTTAAGACACTAAGAGTAGCCTTTGTGCCAAACCCAGACAACGAAACTAGCCTACTTAAATACTATTTTGATTACACTACATGTGACACGATTCACGAAGACACGAATGTCGTGGGCTTGTGTTGCGGTATTAATTCTATCGGTATTTTTGGGTTATTTAACCCATTTTTGCGTAAAAAATATTTGGTATTTAATTTTTATACCAACCTGACATATACTATAGTTCATAAAGATGTTCTAGTGCTCGAGGTTTCATTCTCCAACTTTTCCCTTGCACCGCTAGAGAATAGCTCGAGAATAAGTATTCATGAGAATAACTAGAGAATAACATATTCTGCAGCTGTCCAATAAAAATGTGGCTGCATAATTTTTATCCAATCACAGCCTAGCAAACAGCCAATTGAGCTCGAGACTAAACTGGAATAAGCCCCACCTACTGATTCGTTATAGGAGCAGCATTGTTTCTGGTCCGCTCACCAAAAGCGCGTCAACTCGACACAAATCAGTAACCTATTGACGAACGAAACCCAAAAGTGAATATTTTTTAACTTTTTATTTCAATTAGGTATTTTTATGTTCTAATTATATCTATAAGCTCAATAAGCATAAATATGTTAAAAACTTGGAAATTTGTAATTTTTTATAAAAGTTATTAGGTTATTCTTTAGCTATTCCTGGTAGATCAGGAATAATTTGCACATTGCAGAAGAAGAACTGCAGAATAAGCTATATCCTCTCTAACTTTGGTTAGTGCAATAATGTTAGCTATTTTTAGCTGCTATTCCCAAACTATTCTTGAGCTATTCATCAACTTTTAGAATATATAACTATTTTCGATCTTAAATGTTGGTGCAATGAAAATTTATTTTATTCCTGAGCTATTCCTATTCTTGAACTATTCCTTGTTGGTGCAATCCGGTGTAAATAACGTTATTTGGTTTGCACGTAATTTTTCTGCCGTATGTTATACTGCGGCCCCCGGTCTTATGTCATCCGCGTGAGCTGGCGGGCTATCTCAATATCCGTGACCGGTGCCTATCTGTGCCGGAGAGCACGCAGTGATAACAACTTGACGCTGGGGGCGTCGAATCTACACGTCTAGAACTCGCTCAGTAACTCAGGTTCGGGAGCACTCTAAGTAATACCCCTACGGGCCCTAGTAACACAAACACAAAACTAAACGTTAGACCAGTACACGCGAACGCAAGACTAAAAATAAGGCTTTATTAACGAGCCTCCAAACATAGAATTTCATAAGTGGAACCAATTGCACAATGCAGTATAAATACGCTCACAAATGACATAATTTGTGTCAATTTGGGCTCCTAACTCAAGGGCGTTTGTCCCCTAAACTCAGAAATATTTCATACTGCAACCCCACAATTTCCCCCCCTAATTTAGACACAACCGGCCATCATGATTCCCACAAGCCAACCAACTAGCTTGCATTGCATTCTTATTAACACTATTCAAAACTTAGCATTTCAGACTCAAACTAAATGTCCTCTTTTAAAATATATCTCGAAACATAATTAGAACGTAATTAGACTACTTTTTAGACTGAATTTAAGTTCTTAAACTATCACCAAAATGCGTGTGAATTAGGCTCAATTGCGCCTTCGTTACTATGACAACTAAACGTGAATAGAGCTCAATGCTAAATGGACTATAAAATGGCTAGGTCAACAAGGGTGGGACCCTGAATATACAACAGGTGCCCCCCTGTGCGGGTACGACGTCTCTGGAGTGCCCAGCACAATTTAAACCGGGTCCGGCCCTTTTGACCTAGGCATTTTCTCAGCCAAAAATTTCAAAACTACAAGGCATACAAGAGATCAAACACAATTTACATAATGGCAAAATAAAGAACAAACGACTATTATAACAAACTAAGAAACAACAAGAATTTTGAGCAAAATATAATGCATATTGCACCAAAACCTGAGCAAAACATGAAATGCTATTATAGAACTATTACAAACAATTTACAATGAGCAGTTTAACATAAGTTTTGGAAGTGAAATAGGTGTGAAAAAGAGATGTGCGTAATTTAGTGCCTCCCCCAATCCTGGAGGTTTTACCAGATCGAACTGGATCAGCTGGATTCAAGAAGTCCAGAGTGCTAGTACATACCAAAGAAAAAGTGTGAAACAGTGTGTGTAACTACCCCAATTGCCTCGTATTGCCAAACATACCTACATTCATACTAAGTCCGGTCGGCTGCAGTCCGACACGGGTGTTACTACATACATACGTGTGTTAGTTTGTGTGCCGGCACTATTAAAACTTACGTACTAAATTTAGGGGTCCCCTTCTACTTCCTAACTTTCTGTCCTTGCCATGGCTATTATAGCAGCGTATATATTGGTGCCTTTTCCTAGTGAGTTTGCACTTGCTTTCCGTAACGTACGCCTTATGTCTATGACATGTCGACAAGTGCAACGTTCGGGGTAGTAGCTAATTACCCGTCGCGTACGCCACTCACTGGCTACCTAAAAATTTCCATTCTAGATAGGGCTAAATCCTATAGATGTTCAACTATCGGTTATTCAAACTATCGGCTCCCTACGTCTACGTTCTGCTATCAAAATGTATCAACACTTCTTAAACCCATATCGCTCCCGGCGATCACCACAACAATGAAGCAATAAGGAGAACAAAACAATCACTCACAAACAAATACTAAGGCATTTGGGTTTAGCTACCCACTTGGTCGCGACCCCCTAACGGGTACATATATACAGTACTAAACACACAATGACAACGATTTCAAATCGCAGCTGGAGTCGATCTCGGATGGCTCAGCATATATCAGTCAGCGATCGTTACGAATAGTCAATGTGGCCCGCTGCCAATAACAGTTCACAGATACGGATATGTCCGTGTTAGCATTTCAGTCCCAACTCCCGCAACCACTTTCACGCAGTCAAGCAATTCAAGCAAGCAGCAAGCAAGTAGTCAGCAAATCAGCCGGATTCCGTTCTACGTCCCACAGCAGGGGCTCGTTCCTGGATCACCGGTCAGCTGCATTTGCTGGATATGGCGATAGCAGTATGTACTGAGACTGTAGAGCACAATTAAGTTCCGTTGCCATCAGCAATTGAGTTGGGATCACAGTTATGGGCTTTAAAACAGTTCCTGATGAAATATTTCATTTTAGCTGCACTGATTTGGTGCCTTTGCCACTCTGTGAAAGGCAAATTTTCCACGGTGTTACGCTAATGGACCAAGCTGGGGGTCAGGCAACACACAATTATACAACACATAATTTTCATACTGTGCCAAAACAAGCACTCTATTGCTCGTACAATTTACAATTTAAAATGCCTCATTTTTGCCGTTCCGCGCTAATTTCATAAATAAATTCAAATAAAGTTTTAACCACTGCTCGTCACTTAAGTTTTGAAATCATATGAATATATGTCAAAATAAATGTTAACCACTACTAAGATTATTATAATACAGCATACAAAAGGTGACCCAACTGCTTAATGTGTTAATAATTTAATTTAGGATCGCGACCAAGCCAAATATTACTCCTCAGTCCGTGCTCTGGGTTATACTATACTAGTTTATTTTATGAACTCTCTATAGTTTCTCAATTTTTGCTCCAAATAAACAACTATAATTGATTAGCCGTGGCCGCTTTCTGTTTTTATACATATTCCCAAAGGCCATCAACAATTTTCCTAATTTATTTCAATTCTTTCTAATCACATTGGTTCCTTTCGACTTCGCTTGGAGTAAATTTGGACAAAAATAGTTCGCTTCTACTTCAAAATTCGTAATATATTTCTCCACAAACATACCACAAAAACCCCTAATGTTAACCACAATTTAAACCATAATTAACCAGTATAGAACACTATTAAATACAAAATAAAAATAACAAGTTTCATACTTTTTGACCACATAATTTACATCCAGATAGCGGCACACAGACTCGCTATAACCCAGTTCACGTCTGCTTTAGTTCGATACTAAATTTGAGGTTTTAAACAAATTTTCAATTTGAGTAAATTTAGGATTTGCCGTTCGTGAGGCCTACCGGCATGGCTTACACAGCCATAACGGTGTGCCCCCCTCTTGGGATTGTGTGTGGTGCCCTCTGCGGCGTAGTATGCCTGCCTCATATAGAGTGTCCTCTCGGTGTTAATTTCTGTACCCCACGTATGATACTGTGCGTGCATTATATGGTCCCTTTTACTGGGCTGCGCCCTCTCATACGTATACAAGAAAATTCGCCTCACTGGCAGGCATTACCTTTTTCGCTGGGACCGCCATAGATGTAATTGTGTGTACAAAGTATATACCCATATAATTTCCAATGCATAATTTAAACCCCATGCATTACCCATAAACTATACTTGCGAGATCCACTAGTTGGCCTTTGTCGCTGATATCCCTGAAAATACTACAACAAAATACATTACTAGAATTAGTAAAACCAAAAAGGTGGATCAAATTAGTTCCAGTAATTAGTAAAAGAAACACTATAAACAAAACTAAAGTGTAAACCAAAAATTAGGACACGTAATAAAACTGGCAGTGAGTAAAGCATAATCATAACAACACAAAATATCATAACCAAACTAAGAAGAGAGAAAAGACAGAACATAGACTACTAACAGTGACTACTAGCAAACAACCGAAAATATACACATGTACCCGAGAAAAAGTGAGATTATCACGAAAATAAGATCTACGATAGACTCTAAAACATTAAAGCATATACATTAGCGTAATCTACAGGCATTTTGAAACAAACTGCTAGATCAAAATCAACAAAAGAAACAAAATTCATACCAGATCAAAATAGCAAAAATCAAAATAATGGCAAGTATCAAAAATACAGCTGTTAGCGCAAATTTCTGTTAGTATCTACATATTACAGCGTTACTTCGTTAGGCAAAAATATATATTTCATGCGTCAATTTTCACTATTTCATTGGACAAATCCGGTCTCAGCACACTGGCCACGGCATAGCCAGCTGAACGTACCTCAACCTTCTACAGTATGAAAATCATGCACTATATCTCCACTTCTGCCTACATTTGCTACAAATTAGGGTGTCCTCTATAAGCCAAGCTACCCGCGAGTAACTCGACCGAGAGGATCCAAAACATGCAACTAACATATAGGCCACATAAATGAATTTAAATAATAAGTGACATGCCGTGTATGACAAAGAGACGTCTATTGACTTCCCCAAAGCTTATCATACCCCGTTAGCAGAGCAAAACGCTACCGATAACCATTCTACTGACAGAGTACTTTCCGTGCCTGGTTCAGTCTAATTGCTCTTTCACATCAGGCAACGAAGCAAATCGCACGCGATAACCATTCCATCGCCTTCAGTGACTACCTAGCTCGTTGACGTCATGCCATGATACTTCTAAATCTACATAGCAGCGGAGCAAACCTCATCGGGTAACCATTCTGCCGCTACATATCTTCGTCCGTACCTAATTGTCACTATAATTTTGAACTTTAGCTTAAACGCACACATAATAGTTATGAATTCAGTTCGACAATAATTTGTTCGTTTATATACTTCAGCTAGGGCAAAACGCTAACGTTATCCATCCAAGCTTCAGTGAGTCACTCCAGAGTTGTCATCAGTCATAGTTCGGGTTTTATTTCGGCTGCTCACTAGGTCTGACCGCTATCGGTATCCATCCCGGTTCTAGTCAGCCGTGAGTCAAATTCGATTTTAGTTACTAACTAATTATTGAATTACCTTCACCGAGTCTAACCGCTAACAGTTTCCATCTCAGTTCTAGTATATAATCTGTTAGTTAGTTAGTAGTTCATTAGTAGACATAAACAGTAACACTTATTCTGCCTCAACTAGGTCTAAACGCATCCGAGTTCCATCCCGATTTCGGCAGACTAATAATCACAATTAGGTTACATTGATCACCAATTCAAACACCGAGTATCAATAACAGTACGGCGGATTCCATAACCGCCCGAGGCAAAACGTAGTCGATAACTATCCCGGTTAGTTATGTTGCCCGCCGACCTACTTGCCGGACAACGCATATAAGCAGCAACTAGAGCAAACAACACATTGTAACCATTCCGGTTGCTTCCCATAAGCCCTGTCCGTATCTCACCTAGTCGTCGTATCAGTACTTGGGTTGTGACGGTTCGACCCTATCTTTAAAGCGCTTCTTGTACTCTCTGCTCAGGTATTTTCGGTCTTCGTTGCTCAGCCTTTTCGGAAACAAGACATCTCGCACTATCATCCAACACTTACCTAGCCAATTCGTTCCTGGGAACGTGCTAATGAAATCAAACACCGGACTATCTCGGGCAATCCCTACGCTCCAGCGTTTGTCGTTTCTATCTGCACTAATAAGCACATCTATACCTGAGTTCTGCAAGAAAGCTTTGACTTCCACTAACTGGTGTGCACGTGCCAAACAAATTGCATACATAGTTCGAAAAGCCATTGCTTTGTACCATAGTGTAGCTCTCACATTATCACTAGCTAACAATACAGATGCCATTGATTTCATTTGTGAGTGTGACGTGGCACATGCTAACTGTTCTGCTACATCATGTAATCCATATCCTTCTAGTGCCTTTAGATAATAATAGGCTTGCTCAGCTGTGAAAAATTGCAAGTCTTTGTGCACAAATGGGATAAACGATTCCCCTAACTTTGCAATGTAGTGATTAGATATCGGATAAGCACTTATAGCAAATGGCAAAATTTTTGGGTGTCTATGCTTTTGCTTTCTGGCATCTTTCACTCTGGCCATCAAGATTTCTTGCAGAACATCAGCATAGTGTAGCATCATCGTCGATTGTGTGACTAGAATTCCCAGTTTATCATGCGGTGGTAACTCCATCAACTCTGGAACCTGGTGTAATTTTGGCAGTGTGATAGAGAGTGCCGCTACAAATGCATTGTCTGTGTTCCAACTTTGCCCCTCTAACAACATCGGATAGTATGCAAGCTGACCCTGCCTAGTGTACAACGGTGGAACATACACTTTAACCACTTTATCACTGGGTGGATCGATCACCGGTCGTTCAAACTCGTCTTTCAGCTTGTGTGTCTCATCGTGTTGTGTGTCGGTTGTGTCAATTTCAATCCGTGCTGCAAACTTTTCGAAGATCTTTTGTTTGAGCCATTTTGCCATATGTATGGGCATTCCCAAAACTTGTGTGATTCGATCATCTGTTTCAGCCCATTGTTGGATTAGTTCCTCCATGTACTCGCTGATTGGGTGTATTGGGTTTACCTCTTTAATGGCATTCGATATTGGCCGTTGCAGCACTTTCCATCGTGAAGACGACCAACACTTGACCAACACTCGTGTGTGACTTGCCTTTGCTAACCGTTTGATAACTGCCGGTGGGTGTGTATCCATGTCGTTCCATTTTGGTCGGTGTGTATTTGGTTCCTTATCACTAGGCACTGTCGGTGCCTGCAGTTGTAGTTGTTCGAATTCATGTGTTGGGGCTATTTCCGGTCCCATAAATGGGCGTGCCACAGGTTTTATTGATGGTGTACATAGACTAATGCATCGTTCTGGGCCATACTCCTTATGTGTGATTTGGTGAACTTTCAGCCAATCTGTTCCAACAAACTCTGAACCTTTCCCTAGGTCTCCATTGGGTTTCCCGTCCCTAGTTACCCCTGGGTATTCATTCTGACCTGTTACCACTTCTTGACTGTGTTCTTTCTCGCCTATGTATTCCAAATCTTGTTCCTGTGTTAACTTTGGCAACTCTTTGTCCAATGGACCTTCTGAACCTACATCCTGTTCATCCTCTTCCTGTTGCACCTTGATTTCATCCTCTATTGCTAACTTAATGAGTTCACCTGTTTTGTCGAGTTTGATTGCTGGAATCTCTTTAGTGTGTGCCTCTACTTCACCGAGTTCCCGTATTTTTGGTGTGTTCTCTACCACTACTCCTCCTTCCAAAACCATTCCTAACTTAGGCACTATAACTTCATCCTTTTCTAGCTTACGTTCCGATTCTAGCCACTGTAATACTCTAGGATCTTTTTCATAGCTAGTGTTAGGATTTCCGCCTCACCCGTTACTGGTTGTGTCAATTCCAGTTCTGACTTAGTTTCCTTGACTTTAGACTGTCTATATAACTGTTCCAGGCATGCATTCCATTGCCATGCGAATGACTCCGATATAGGGTGATATTTTTGGTGAACCTACACTTGTGCTCCTTAGTTGGCATATCTTTTGACCGGAGTTTTCATGGCTGGCGTTGTGTTATTGCTAAATCTGACACTCTCTGTTTTTGCCTCTTGTTTTGTGTGGTTGGTGGTGGTGGTGGGGGTGGTGGTGTAGATGGAAGAGGTGGTGGGAGTGGGGGAGGGGGTGGCGGTGGTGTATTTGCGATTCTCTCAGATACTAAGTTAGAATTTCCGCTCACCCTACTGTTGTATCATTCCATTTGATTTGTTTCCTTGACCTTAGACTGTTTGTATAATTGTTCCAAGCTACACGATACCTGCTCTGGTGCCTTATCGGTCTTTTCAGATGTTGCTCTCTGTTTTTCCGTTCGTGTTGGTAATGGAATCGAAGTTACCGAGTGTGATTTGGAACGAATCCGTCCTGTATCCTGACTTACTTCTATCTTCCCTTCAGGTGTGTGCTCATCATGTGTTTCCTCCCCTTCTTCGAACTCCAATATATCTAAACCTGGTGTCTTTACTCCCTCTGATCTTACAGTTTCTAACTCCCATTCCTTTTCCTCGTGTACCGGGCTAACACTTTGAGATATCACAGCATAATTCACTGGGTCGACATTTTGTAACCAAAGACCAATGTTAGCATTATTAATTTGTCGGATTGTAACTGGCAGACTCTTTGTTATGGGCTCTTCCGTGACTTCTGGGGTTGTGTGTGATGTATACGCTACTACTCGATATTGTGTGTGACTCTCCGGCTCTTGTATCTCCTGTCTCTCTTCTTGCCGTTGTTGTTTCCGCAATTTCTTCAGTCTTTCCCGTTCTTCCTTAGCATCGACAAAAGTTCGATCAACAAATTCCAACAAACAGACCCTTTGCTTTCGATTGTATTCTGGTTGTTCAAAGTTGGGCCATTGTGTGTTTGATTTGACGTACTCCCTCTGAACTGATATTTTGGCTTTTGGGTGTAACAGGGGTACGCCTGGCGCCAGATATTCCAACTTAGGTGGTGTATGTTTTATTTCCAGTTTAAATGCGGTTTGGGCTACCGCTGGGTGTGTAAGTTTCACCACTTTTTGCTCCAAGATCTTTTGAAAGACAAAAGGATCAGAGTGTGCCACTCTTACTAACTCTGACAGCAACTGGCATGCAAACCAAACGTCAGTGACCGCACTTTTCAAACTGGCTGCCGTTGGAATTGGTGTGTGTGCCAGATGCCATGGTGTGACCATATCTTTTGCATCAAACATCTGCAAAAACCATTCTTTGCCTTCGTTTTCTCGGCAATTCCGCCATGACTGCCCGGGCTTGCCCGGTATCGGTTGGAGATTCTTTTGTGGTGCAAAGTTGTACCCAATATAATTCCATATTTGCCCAAATGCGACCACCGACGTTGTGGTGTCCAAGCCATACGCTCTAGCTATACGAGTGACATCACCCTCTGCGGAAAACGTAATCAAAGCTGTGGGCGGGGACTGAAGAACCATTGCCATCATTTGTCTCAATTTCTGAAAGTCTTGTGTCACAAAATAGATGTACATAGGTAGAATTACAAAAATTTCAACTTTTTCGTATCCCTTTTTACGAATTGCTGGGAATGCTAACTGGACCATCGCTATACTCACTTCCGGTGAAATTCCCATACAAGGGGTACTACATTCTTTCAGACTAAGAGCTGTGAACGGGCAATTTTCGAGCCTAAATCGGAGTCTTTCTTCCATTTCGAGCCATCGTTCTACTGAATGAATTATTCGTATTTCTGTTTTGGTCGGATCGAACGGAAATTCGGAGTTCTGTCCAGCTATAAGACTATTGATTGCAGTTTGCACCCTAACCTTTTCTGCATCGGTTGCAATTGTGTAATGCAGTATCGGCTGTGACTCTGGTACTTCGTGTTTTACTTGTACTGTTTGACCTTTTCCACTTTGCTTGCTACTAGTGGCAGCTTTTTGCTCCATCGTTCGTACCTATGCGTGTATTCCGCGTAATATAATTTGGGACTATCTGCCGGTGATATAACTATGTGTGAAAGTACAAACTGGTTAAAATTTAAAACACTGAACAGTCACATGCAGCTTATTAATTGTGCAATTTTTCATGCATTTGCTGTTATTAAACTGCTCTAATATGGTAAAGGGTGCTCCTGATTTTTGGCTCCGATACTCCGTTTTGCTCCTCCGTCACTCCATGGCCGCTCCGAGTCTTTGAATTTACATTGAATAATATAATTTAAGATGGCATAATTAATTTCTGCAACAGTATACAAATAATTGTTAGTATTGATATGGATGTGTATGAGTACAAGTACAGTGCGACACACAACCCTATACTTTTTTGTACTTTTATGTATTTAAGCCGTGATCGTGTTGGCTCGATTTTGTTCAGACGACACGTGATGACACAACGGTGTTTTTATTAGTGGTACCGACAGTACAAGCAATATATGTGCTGACAATAAATAGTACGCATGGACTAAGTTTAAAATTTCTATATTCAAAAGAAAACATTTTAGCCATTGTCTATAATTTATTATTCTTTTTGTTTGAAAATTATACTCCCCCAAATTTTGTAGATAAAGAATACCAACTATAAAACAAGTTGTGCCGTTTTTCAAATTCAAATTTCAAATTCATTTTCTAACTCGCTCTAACTCAAAGAAATTATGAAATTATACCCAAAATAAATTTCCAACACTCTAAATTTTCAACCAATACCCAATTTCTAATATATTATTAGTATAGTTAGTATTCCTAAAATATATATTAGTCTACACTGTGTGTGCTTTATGTTCTGTCGTTATGGACATGGTTAAGTGTGGGGGTACTAACGGCGACCAATCTGATATTTTGTCAGCTTCTAATTTGACTGCTCTTTGCGCACACGCAATCACGAAGCCGTATCGCTGTAGAAAATCAAATCCTAGGATCAAATCCCGTGTGCAGTTCGGTATGATGGAAAATGGCCATTTGCATTGATGTCCCTCAAACTCAACTGGGAGCTCCACATCCCCTTCAAAATATATTGCTGACATGTTAGCTGATGTAGCTGCCTGGACTCGAGGGGTAGTCACATATAGCTGACTATCTTTCTGTAAACTCATGAACAGACGTTTTGTCACTAGTGACATTGAGGCTCCGGTGTCGATCAATGCTGGGACTGTTTTGCCCAAGATTTGCACGTTCACTATTGGGATATTAATACTAATGATATCTTGCATGTGTGAGACTGGGCCATTTTCCACTTTTACTTGCACAATGGATTTCAGTATTTCCAACGATTGTTCCAGTTCGCGGACACGATCATTCAGTGATTGCATGCGTTTTTGCGTGTGAGTTCTATAGATTGGCGGTCGGTTTACCTTTCCCTTGGATATCACTACTGATTTGGTCTTTTTGTTTTTCTTTCGAGGTCCTTTAGATCGGGTGTTTGTCCCTACCTCGGACGTATTGGTCCAGGTGTCCGTATCAGTAGTCTGTGTTTCTGAGTCGCTATAGTTATTTCGAGACTGTCCCTGCTGTTGTGTCTCAGTGTGACTCTCAGGATTCAAAAGCGGTTTTTCGAAATCTACCATGTCCTTTTTCGACTCTTGATTTCCAGGCACATTGCTTGTATCAGTCTCGTCACAGTCAGGTGGTGTTATTAGTATTATTGGTGGTGGCACTGCACATGTGTGAGTAACAACAGTGTATGGGGCATGTGACACTTTAGCCTTAAACAGCATTGGGTATATCGTGTGCACCTCTGCTGTTTGACAACTAGCTACCTTCGTTGAGATTCCACGTGTAGGCACATGATGTGTGTGTTCAGATTCGCTAACTAGCTGGTCAGTTTCTAAATGCATCTCCGTATTTAGCATCGCGTGCTTGGGGCTAGTGTGCTGCATAGCTATCCACTCATGTGTCACCATGTTCACTTCCTGTGTATCCCCTACGGGTGTAGCTTGTTCCGTCCCTGTATTATTTTCGGATTGCGCTGCTGTAGGTAACGGTGGTGCACTGCCATAGGGTATATACTGTGGGTAAACATACTGTGGCGGATACAGCACAGGTTGTGGCTGCCACTGCGGCCGTGCGTGCATGATAGAATTGCTATTGTGCTGTACGTAGTGAATCTGTTCACGTGCATCATTGTTATAGCTGCGTGGGCTCATGTTGTTATTATACGATGCATACTGTGTGTTATCATTGAATCGTTGTTGAGTGTTGTTGTTGGGTGAGTAGCTACGGTACTTTCGTGGATAATTTCCATAACGGTTGTCATTGTTTCTTCATCTACCTAGTCTACTCATATTGGCAGGTGGTTGGCGTCGGCTATCAAAGAAAGAGGTGCGGTTCATCCCTTGCCGTGGGCTACGACACTCGCGAGTAAGGTGGCCACGTCTATTGCAATTATTGCACCGTGCGCTTTCACGTTCTTGGTAGCCAAAACCGCGTCTGCCAAAGTATGCACCTGAACGAGACGGAGAGTAGCTCCGTTGTCTCTCGTTGCTAAAGTGCTCCCCACCTCGCACTTGCCGTTCATTTGTGCTATTGTTTCGAATTTCTATTTTCAAGTCTTGAATGGCTTGCAATAATTTTGATTCGACACTAGACTCGTTTTGCTGTCTGGGTGTGAATGTAGTTCGAGAAATTTGGGGACGTGTCTGCCGATTGAATTGTGCTGGTGTGTGTTCGGGTCTGCATCTTTGACCATTATGGTCTGTGCTCACCGATTGAACCCATGCAGGGGACGAACAGCCCATCGGGAAAAGCAAATCAAGGAGGTTCACGACCTTGGTCAAGAGAGGCGAGCCTTCGCAATATATAGGCGCAAGTACCTTTTGTACTTCTGGGATCACACCACTGAAAATTTGTTGCGCAACATTTGCGTCTCGCTCGTCTCCGTCGACCCAAATCTCCTGTGCTAGGGTTTGAAGCTCCCTCAGGTAGTCCCGTACGGGCTCACCTGCCCGCTGCCGTCGGTCCATGAATTGACGGTGATAGTCATGTTTGGTCATTTTTCGGGCCCCGAAGACTGGTGTCAAATGTTCAACCAATGCACGAAAATTTTGATTAGTCCCCTGGGGTAATTTCGAGGCATAGAGACTAACTCGGCCTCCCAATTTGAAGCACAAAATTCTGCCCTAATGTTCTTGTGGGACCATAGCCATTTGCAGTCGCATGGTGAGGCTTTGAAGCCATTCTTGCAGAGTCAATTTTGTGATATCATGGTCAAAGACAGGCAAATCTGCGACAAATTTTAGCATCCCCTGTAATTTCTGGGGGTCGTAGGCTGGGGGTTGGGGTTGTTGTGTCCCCACTGGGTTCCCACCAAAATTGCTCGGGTTTATATACCCCGGCATCGGGCCGAAATTAGAAATTTTGGATGTTGAGAAGCACTGGTTCTGCTCTCCGTGCAGTCCCGTATTATTCCCCACATAGAAGGTATTTTGCGCAATTTGTGGACCCTGCTCCAATTCCAAATTTGTGGGGGTTGATGCATATTGTGTGCGCACTGTGGGGAATTGCGACATTTGTGTCTGATTCTGCATTGTAGGGTTGTGCTGAAACTGGGGGTCAGGTCGAATTGTGTGTGCTTGCTGCTGTGACCCAAAGTTGCTTGCTTCTTTCACCTGATTGACTGCAAAAATTGGCTGTGTATATGTGTTTGTAGTGTTTGTGCGTGTGTAGAGGAACATTGGTTCAGTTGGTAGCTCAGATGCTTCACTCAGTAATTTAGGTTGGCAGAAATTTGGGTATTTAGGCGTAGTGGCCGAAAAATTTGGAAATTTTGGCGTAGTCGCCGACATAGAAAGCTGTTGGCCATTGTGCGAGGTGGTTTGCACTGGGAGGTTTGATGCACCGAGCTGCAAGTTCGGTGTACTGGTTCCGTTCTCGAACCCCATTGTTGTTACTACTATTTGTTGGCCCTCAGCCAATGCATACGTTGACCCTTGTGTGTGTTGTGTGTGACTCTGAACTTGTGCCGTTGCGCCTGTTGCGAACTGTAGGTTCGGGTGGTGTGGCCCTTGCAGGTGTGCGGCAGTTCCTTGGACAGCAGCAGACTCCAATTGCTGCGCGAGGTTGGCGGCTTGTTTGGCCGCTCGCTTCAGCTCCAGCTTGCGCTTTTGCTCGCGCGTCAATCTGCGATGATGTTCCTCGTCGGAGGAGTTATCTGCAAAAGTTACATGGCCGGCGCAAGCGCCCCGGCCTGTTATGTCCCTACCTACTGTGGCACCTACACTCGTGCCTTCAGTGCCCTCAGGCACGTTCAGAGTAACTTGGCCAATGGCCGACTGTTGTGCAGGGTCAACTGCCACTGCGTAGAGGGGGTCGACTCGGTAGGTCGACGAACCAAAGTCCGTATTGTCAATGCTTGGTCGAACTGGTGTGCGCGGAATTCGTGCACCACCTGAGGTATCCATTGTGTGCAAGAAATTTCAAAAATTTAAAATGTATATAATGAGATGCTCAAAATAGCTTATTTTCAGCTCCAAACTTTTCACCGGATACAAGGTCAAAATATAAATTGTGCTTCAAATCCAAATAAATTCCGTAAATTTAATATATTAGGTTGCACTTGAAACTGTTTTCAAAAACTGATCAGTAAGATTTTAAGCGAAATCGCGATTTTAGGATATACTACGAAAATGCTGAAAATCGGGCTAAATTTGTCAAAAAATGTAAAATTTTGGCCAAAAACGTGAAAATTTTGGTCAGACAAAAATTTTCCTAAGTTCGGGGTAACACTAGTGACTTATTTTCACCTTGACCCGGTGAAAATTATGTAGCTGGAAAAATTCGACTCTTGACCCCTTTGATTTCAAAGTTTCAAACTTAGGTGTCAAGGCTATAAATAATGACGAAGTACTAAAATTAACAAAAATTTTACAAATCAACGTCAAATATTATTACAATCACCTCAGGGGTTACACGCTGCGACTTTTGTAGTTATGTGGGGTGTGTGGCTTGACTGGCGGGTGGGGTCGATATCGGTGACTGTGTGTAGTTTGCTAATCGGGTGTCCGTGGTCCTATCAACGCTGGCGGCTTCTACGAATACCTGCAAAATATAATCTGAAAATACTGAAATTATTCGCAATATAAACTATATTTGGATTATTTTAAACAATCAAAATGATAAATTAAAAGTCGATGCTCGAAATCAATAATTTAACACGAAAACAACAATTATCAAAGGTGAGATCGTAATTACTGCAGCTGAAAAGTTTAAATGATCTTTTATACCGAGATGGAATACATAGTTTGGAGTCCTGCCTTACTCTTCTGGGCCCTCATCACGGACCGTGTGTACATGCTTTTGGGCCAAAATTGATGGATGTTGTATATTATGCCATTAGCCCGTTAGATGCCAAAAGCTAGCAATAGATAGACACCCCAGTGCCGAAAGGATGATCGTGGCGTGATTGCACTAAAGAGGAAAGAGTATATAACTTGTAGGTAACACTCAAAATTGTCGATCAAGAATTGGTAAGCGTTTATTATATTGGAATGAAATTAAACTAAAGCGATAAGCTACTCGACATGCGGCTTTATCATAATATAATCCAAACCCGTAGTCTTTTCTCGAATAAGAAAATAAGCAAACTAAATTGAATTAGAATTTTATTTTAAAATTAAAGGTTTCTTTTATTATGTACATTACTTTTTTTGATGCAACACCAATGTCAGGAAGCATAATGGTTAGGTGAAACCGAAATTGAACTATGTATAATTTTTGGTTGCACGAAATTTGAGTTGTCTACGAAATCAGTAATGTAAGATAACATCGCATTGTCAGATAGTGCTTGTTAATCAGACATCGTGCAGAAAAAATACAATTCTGTAAGTTATAAAGAATGTACAGTACACTATGACAAAAACTTGACTTCAAAAACTGAAGCATGAAAATTGAAGCATGAAAACCCAAGTATGAAATTTGCAACAACTATACAACAACAACAACAACGGACAAACTTGGCTCAAAAGTATGGCTCAGGACGCACATGGCTCAGAAGTGATGGCTCAGGACGGCTCAGAAGTAATGGCTCAGCACCAAGTTGGCCAAATAGTAAAGGCCCAGGACGAACTTGGCTCAGGAATGATGGCTCAGGACGAATTTGGCCCAAAAATGATGGCCCAAGACAACTTGGCTCAGAAGTAATGGCTCAGGACAACGTTGGCTCAGAATGAATAGCTCAGGACGACCTTGGCTCAGACGAGATGGCTCAGGACGAAGTTGGCGCAGAAAGAATGGCTCAGGACGAATTGGGTCAGAACTGGCAATTCAGGTCCATTCGGTTCAGAATTGATGGCTCAAGACAAACTTGGCTCAGAAATTATGACGCAGGACGAAATTGGCTCAGAAGTCGAGGGCTGAGAACGAATTTGGTTCAGAAGTCGATGGCTCAGGACGAATTTGGCTCAGAAGTCGATGGCTCAGGACGAATTTGGCTCAGAAGTCGATAGCTCAGGACGAATTTGCTCAGAAGTCGATGGCTTAGGACGAATTTGACTCAGAAGTCGATGGTTCAGAAGTCGATGGCTCAGGACGAATTTGGCTCAGAAGTCGATGGCTCAGGACGAATTTGGCTCAGAAGTCGATGGCTCAGGACGAACATGGCTCAGAAGTCGATGGCTCAGGACGAACTGCTCAGAAGTCGATGGCTCAGGACGAACATGGCTCAGAAGTCGATGGCTCAGGACGAACTGCTCAGAAGTCGATGGCTCAGGACGAATTTGGCTCAGAAGTCGATGGCTTAGGCCGAACATGGCTCAGAAGTCGATGGCTCAGGACGAATTGGGCTCAGAAGTCGATGGCTCAGGACGAACATGGCTCAGAAGTCGATGGCTCAGGACGAACTGCTCAGATGCCGCTGGCTCAGGACGAATTTGGCTCAGAAGTCGATGGCTCAGGCCGAACATGGCTCAGAAGTCGATGGCTCAGGACGAATTTTCCTCAGAAGTCGATGGCTCAGGACGAATTTGGCTCAGAAGTCGATGGTTTAGGACGAATTGGGCTCAGAAGTCGATGGCTCAGGACGAACATGGCTCAGAAGTCGATGTCTCAGGACGAATTTGGCTCAGAAGTCGATGGCTCAGAACGAATTTGGCTCAGAAGTCGATGGCTTAGGACGAATTTGGCTCAGAAGTCGATGGCTCAGGACGAATTTGGCTCAGAAGTCGATGGCTCAGGACGAACATGGCTCAGAAGTCGATGGCTCAGGACGAATTTGGCTCAGAAGTCGATGGCTCAGGACGAATTTGGCTCAGAAGTCGATGGCTCAGGACGTTTTTGGCTCAGAAGTCAATGGCTCAGGACGAAATTGACTCAGAAGTCGATGGCTCAGGACGAACATGGCTCAGAAGTCGATGGCTCAGGACGAATTTGGCTCAGAAGTCGATGGCTCAGGACGAATTTGGCTCAGAAGTTGATGGCTCAGGACGAATTTGGCTCCGAAGTCGATGGCTCATAACGAATTTGGCTCAGAGTAATTGCCCAGCACGAACTTGGCTCAGAGTTGGGGGCTCAGGACCAAATTGGCTCAGAAGTTAAGGCTGTTGAAGTTAAAGTTGCAGCTGTTAAAGTTGCAGCTCAGGACAATTTTGTTGAGAATGATAGCTCAAAAGTGACCACCAGTAACGGTTCAACAAAAGTTTGGCTCAGCGTTTGGATTTAAAAAAGTAGCCACAAGAATAACATAACACGATACGTTAATGAAGACCGAACGCAAGCCTGGTTCAAGATCAACGCAAGCGGACAACCTCAATTTAAATTAAACTTAAAATATTAAACTTCTGGTTGACTTGCGACTGTACCCCGCCTCCGGGCGGGATCGGAAGTAAGCGATCAAAACTTGCCCTAAATTTAAACCTTAAAAATCAAAACTAACAAGGGGATTAAGTGAACTCCCACATTTTTACATACAAAATATCTATAGGATTCCCTTCTTTAGGTGCTAACACTCGTAGCCTGGTTTAGCATTTCAAGAAGGAAGAGGTGAATCTGTGCATTATTATGTGCTCGACCACCTTATGGGCAAAACAAAAAAAAAAAAAAAAAAAAAAAAACAATTATCAAATATACTATACGCAAAATATATTATACTAAACTTAAGTTCCAGTTCGTTAAAAATTTTGTAGCACATTACTTTCTGTCCACTTAAAAAATACTTTAATATCAGGCTAGTTTATTAATTTTTTTTTTATTCAAAAATAGAAGGGAAAAAAGGTAAACTTGACCAAAACTTAGCCAGTTGAATGCTGAAAAACAGGTGTATATAATCTAAAACACTTAAAAATAGGTTAAGTAAAGAAAATTACAGTATCAGGCTTAGGCTTAGGCTTAGATAAGGGGGAAGAAAAAATTGTGAGAAGTTATAAACGTGTCTTGACAATATAAATGAAAAACTAAAAGTATATATGCAGAGATTTCGTGTTTTCAGCAATTTCTACACAAAGGCTATTCCGGCCTATATTTCGCTGAAAATCCGGGAATTTTTCCAGAAAATTGGACTAGAGGAGGGGGGTAGGGGGGGGGGGGGGAGGGTGTTTTGATGATGATAGGGGGGGGTTAAAATGCATGCAGGGAGGTAAAAAACGAAAATTCCGAAAATTATGAAGTGTTATAGAGATGTGGTATCAGTATGTGTGATTGATATTGTTTAAGTGTAAAGATAATATAAGAAAGGAAATTTCTAAGATTATATGTATTTTGTTGTTTTTTCTGTGTTTTGTCCTTTTCTGTCGTGAATTTCACTTTTTGTTGGTTTATAATTTTTTGGACGAGCCCTTTTTGAAATAAAGTTAGGGGTTAGGCTTAGGCTTAGGGGGGGGGGAAATCCGTCTGAAAAATCAAATTTTTGGGGTCAGGAGCGGTCAAAACTTGCTCCCCTTCTTACACACTACTCCCCTGACAATATTTCATAAAAATTCCGTTAGAATTTACAAAAACTAAATAACACTAAAATCATATAAAATTCATAAACTTACTCTTTTGCTTCCAATTTCGCTGAAATTTATCCCAAAATTTTTCCAAAATTACATAGGAAAACCAATATTTGTGCTCGTGAGGGGGGTGTATTATTGTGCAATTGGTTCCACTCACCGGATTTTTAACCGGCAACAAACACAAAATTCAGTAAATTTTAAACAAAAGTTTTCAAAATTTGGGCACACGTCGAGGCGTCTTAGGTGCTCCAAAGCCTAGTACACGGTCGCCACTTTGTTATACTGCGGCCCCCGGTCTTATGTCATCCGCGTGAGCTGGCGGGCTAATCTCAGGAATCGTGACCGGTGCCTATCTGTGCCGGAGAGCGCACAGTAATAACAACTTGACGCTAGAGCGTCGAAACTGCAGGTCTAGAACTCGCTCAGTAACAGGTTCGGGAGCACTCCAAGTAATACCCCTACGGGCCCTAGTAACACAAACGCAAGAACTAAATGTTAAACCAGTACACGCGAACACAGAACTAAAACTAAGGCTTTATTGACGAAGCCGATAAGTGTAACAATTTAGACAATGGAACTAATTGCGCATAACAAAGAATGTGACCAACAATGCAGAATTCACTGGACAATCAACTCCCTAGCTCAGAGAGGACTGTACGCTATTCTCAGATACAGTTTATACAGCCTCCACTAATTTGCCCCCCAAATACAAAAAACACAGCCGTCTCCAAATTTTCCCAGCAAGCCAACCGACTAGCTTGCATTGCATTCTTATTAACACTATTCAAAACTTAGCATTTCAGACTCAAACTAAATGTCCTCTTTTAAAATATATCTCGAAACATAATTAGAACGTAATTAGACTACTTTTTAGACTGAATTTAGGTTCTTAAATTATCACCAAAATACGTGTGACCTAGGCTCAATTGCGCGCTGGTTACTATGACAACCAAACGTGAATACCGACTCAATGCCAAACGGGCTATAAAATGGTTAGGTCAACAAGGGTGGGGCCCTGAATATACAACATATATACACGGCAATTGGTTATGTTCGGAGTTTGTTGCCGAATGCTTGCGAATTGCTGTTTACTTTGCAGTAACACGCATCAGGAAATTTCTGGATTTTCGCAAAAACTATCTGCTGCTAATGCAAACAAAAAGCTTTTTAGTCGTCGGCATGCGCAAATACGTAAATTTAAATTGTGTAGGTGGCTGTCATTAGCTAAATGATATGTAATATACACAGGTTGATTTGATATACTAGAATTCAAGTCGTTAAATATTGATAAAAAATGTAGATAAATTGATAATTAGTTCAAGTGGATAGATTAACATATGTAAATTTAATCTTGCAAAATTACTGTCGTATATATGTTCATTCAGCTGGCAAAATTGCGGATTATAAAATACCTACATTACCTACCTACATAATTGGGATCTAGCATACATGTATGTAGTTGGGAAGGGAAGACTCCCCACTAAATTCGGTCCCAGGTAGCCCAACATGTGCAAACTTTTCAGCCAAAATTTTTTATGAGCGTATTTTATATAGCATTTAGGTAATACAAGTAAATTTTGTCACTTGGCAGTTAAAAATTGGGCATTTTTGATAAAATTTAACAGATTTTTTTCGACTGCTAAAATTTGTCAGAATCGTTAAAGAAAAAGGTGAGAATTGCGTCAGTCTTGAGGAAGGGGGGTCAAACTTAAGTAGGCTCAGAGGGGGGGTGGGGGTACCCGAAGTAGTGATGTTCTGCATGCATGCATGGGGTATTAGGGTCGATTCATTGTTCTGTTCTGTACGGACATTCTGACATAGAACCTGCGAACAAACGAATAACCAGGCAAAGTAAACGGCAGAACGGCTGTTCAGTGTTCAGTTCATACTTTCGTCCGTTAAACCATACGACTCAAATCGAACCGTAGCCCATGTGCCCGATGCCCGTCCGCCCGTTCGGCCGTTAGGCAGTATAATACGTATGTATCAATGCCCGTTTGTCCTAAAAAGTATGTATGAAGAGGAAAAAGGACAAAACGGATTTCGTCCGTATGCCCCACTAAAGTCTCAAGAACGAGAGGGAGAATTTTTACTAAAAAAAACAGCATCAGCATCGAAATGACCCAGTGCAGCGAATAACCCAGCGAATTTGCAGACGAGGACGAGCTGCTGTATGGACTAGTGGGCCAATGATGAGTTCTGTAGGGCGTAGGCCTACATACAGGCACGTTTAAGCTAGTTATTGGTTAAGTCAAGAGTATAATAGCGTCTCACTCTCTATAGACGAAGAGTGAGACATTCACCAGCCTGGTCGTTTTACATGTTGACATTCTGTGCAACATGTGGCTGGCCCCTGACCAGTCATCGCGTAGATTCTCTGCGTAGAACTTCGGCATTTACAACGATAATGTGGATTGGTACCTAAGTTAATGTGCATTGCACGTGCACAGGCGTCTAGCCAATCAGAAGCGGACCTCGCTTCTCATTGGCCAGCCACATGTTGCACAAAACGGCAACATGTGGCCTGGAAATGACGAGCCCATCTGTTGCGCTAAAACAAAGACAAGATGCATGCGGCTTAAGATGCATGTTACTTTTTAGCATTTTTATATTTGCAATGGGGCCTTCACTCACTAACCAATATATAAACATCTTAGCGCTCAGACATCGCTAGCTAGCTAGCTAGACCCTGGGCCCATTTTTTCGAAAAAAATGTTCTCCGTTTAAGTTCTCCGTTTAAAAGCTCTCCGTTTAAAGTTCTCCGTTTAACATTTTTCATTTTTTCGAAACCCTCAAATTTGAATTTAAACGGAGAACATGGATTCTGCTAAATGCAATTTTTCGAAGCTCTCCGTTTTAGTTCTCCGTTTAATTGTTCTCCGTTTAAAGTTCTCCGTTTGAAAGTACTCCGTTTATTTAAACGGAGAACTCGATATTTTTAGAACGATTATTTTTGGAAGAATACTAAAATAGAACTCCAAAGTTCTCCGTTTAAAAAAACAAAGAACTCTAGTACTCCGTTTATTTAAACGGAGAACTCAAAAAAATTTAGAACATTTATTTTGGGGAGAATTCTAAATTAGAACTCAGAAGTTCTCCGTTTAAATAAATGGAGAACTCTAGTTCTCCGTTTATTTAAACGGAGAACTCCAGTTTTCCGTTTATTTAAGGGAGTAGTGTCACGAAAGCAGTCGACTTTGCACGTCTGTAAAACTTGTTTAGTGATGTGAAAGCTACGACATTGTTCTTTGTGTATTTTGAAATTATGTGTTTAGGTAAATATTTTTGCCAATTTGAAGCAAAATTGCTGCAGCAGACAGTTAGCAGTGAAGTTGCAAAGTCGGAAAAATGATGTTTTGATAACCTTTTCATATTCCATAAATTCGTCATAATTATCAGTCTTTTTTGTTTGTGTTTTTTTTTTATTTTTTTCGAAAATTTTTTTCGAAGATTTTTTTGTTTTTTATTTTAGTGTTGCAATTAGCAAACTCGCAGAGTTGCATTTTAGTGTTGCAAATACGTATGAATTCGTAAAGAAACTGAATAAGATCCAGCGCAGCCATTAATTAAACAAGCAAGTTCTCCGTTTAAATAAACGAAGGTCGCTAGCTCCGTTTAAAAGCTCTCCGTTTTTAAAAACGGAGAACATTTAAACGGAGAACTATTGAAATAAAGAACATTTTAATCGGAGAACATTCTAAATGAAGAACATTTTTTATTGAAATATCAATTTAAACGGAGAACTAGAGATCTCCGTTTAATTAAACGGAGAACATTTAAACGGAGAACTTAAACGGAGAGCTTCGAAAAACTGGAATCGAAAATAGATAAGTTCTCCGTTTAAATTCAAATCGTTGGCTTCGAAAAACCTAAAAATGTTAAACGGAGAACTTAAACGGAGAACATTTTGAAATATGTGTGTGCAATCATATAGGTCCGCCGTTTAAATAGACGGGGAACTCGAGTTCTCCGTTGAAAAAAACGGAGAACATTTAAACGGAAAGCTTTAAACGGAGAACATTTAAATGGAGAACTTAAACGGAAAGCTTTTAAAGGGAGAACTTAAACGGAGAACATTTTTTTCGATAAATTGGGCCCTGTAGTGTGATTATTTCGCAATTGTTTTCGGCTGAACGGATATACGGATGTAAGTATGAATCGACAGTTACTAAAGTCTGACCACAAATTGATGAATGGTGAGAAAAAACAGGTGGCGTGAATTTTGTGACTACTCTCTGCACTCTTGATGCTGACAGTCACAGTTCGTTGTTTCGTAAAGAATTCCAGTTTTTTTGTCTCAGAACTCAGAATTGTTTCCGGCTGTGAGTAAAAATCACAGGAAACACGACTATGAGTATGAATCGAGCATTAAAAAGTCGAGTTTGGATTTGGTTAGCAACTTTGGAAAGTTCCAGAGTGAAAAATAAATTATCTTTTTATTGTTTGTGGGGGCGTCAAAAATTGTGACGACTTGTAATTTTAAGAGGCCTGATTTACGCTTCGTACTGCATCTGTATACTTGAAAAAAAATGTCACGCTGTAGGTTCCTTAAAAAACAAAAAATATGAAAACCTAGCTTTCTTGTTTTTTACTATTTTCAATAAATGTTGTCCAATTGTGCTCATCCTGTGAAGTTTTATCGCATTACAAACACAAATGTTATTTTATCTATATCTTTGTTCTTATCATGGGACCCCTTCAATAATGTAAAGATTCGTTCCGCTGTTGCGCATTAAACGATTTAATTCCAAATTGCCTTAGTGACACATATGTGTTATTATTGTAGTACAACTTCCTACTAATAGTCTGGAATTCTTTAGTAGGTGTAGTTTATTGTAAATGTCAAATGTATTTTGTGAAATTTTTATTGTAATTTTAGCACTCAAGTTTCCTTTTGTCAAATTCTATTTTCGACAGTATCTACTTTGAAAATTGAGTTGTTGCTGTTTTTTTGCGGTGCAAACCGGATATATTTTGCAAGCAAACAGCGCGTAACACTTTTGTCCTTGTTTTATGCGTTTTCTACTGATTGATTGTAATTTGCATAGTGACGATTCTGAACGATTGTGAATATTCCAGCTTTCGGTCTGTCGTAGGTCAGATTTTTACAATTGAAGTGATGAGCAGCGTTTATTTGCACCGGACTTTTTAGAATTTGTACAAATAATAATGCTTTCTTGTAGTGTCGTTATACTTCTGTAATATTAAAGCCTGTTTCACACGATGGGGAAAACGCGTGTGGTGCCCCTTGGGGCACCCCATGGGGTGCCACATGGTGCCACATGGTGCCCCATGGGGTGTCCCGAGGAGCACCATGTGGCACCGTGTGACACCCCATGGGTACACCGCACGGTACCACATGACGCCCCTTGGGGCACCCCATGGGGTGTCACACGACGCCACATGATGCCCCAAGGGGCACCCCATGTGGTGTCACACGGGGCGCCCCACGTGGGGATTGCCCATGCCCACGTTTTCCCCCATCGTGTGAAACAGGCTTAATGTAACCCCAAGGAACGTGCATGTTTAGAACTAAACAAAACGGTATGCGGTTTGTGGCTTTTCAGGTTATCGAAATATAATATTATCGACAGCGTCACATTATAATTTGTTTATAATATATTGAAATTTGTCCCAACATCAAATATCAAAAGTATCACATCTAAATTCAACGCTTTGTCTTTAATATCATATTTATAATTTTCCAGGCAGCAAATATCAATAGTATCATATTTTTTCATCATTATTTAATATTGTTCTAAGAATATATATCATTTGAATATTAGTACATATCATACTTATATTTTTTCAATTATCAAACATCAAAGTATGTATTATTTTTAAGGTTATCATACTTCGTATCACTATAGTATTAAATTTTTCCAGTTAACAAATGTCAAATGTATTTCATTTAAAATCCAAGTATGTACATAAGTTATTATTAATTAACATAGTTTGCAGTATCAACAGCAACACTGAGCCTAAGATATAAACCAAAGCATAATACCGGTATGTTAAAGCACGTTGTATAGCGCAGTCAGTGATTTATACGCACTGTTGCATTAAACGCCATGTGTGGGCTTCACGTTCCAATGCGTATAATTACTGAGTGTACCCTACAAAGTATTACTTTTGCTGTCTTAAGAGCGATAACTCATAACTAACGCCTACAAGAGTGCAATAACTAGATTATTAATGCATGATATGAATCTAGGCAACTTCGGTTGTTTAAATAGTAAAGTGTGATATATTAACTCAGTTATCGACAGTACCTCGAGTTGGTATGGTATATAATTATGTATATAGTATTGTTTGAAACATTTGCCACTTTTAGTGTTTTTTCATTAAAGTGAAATAACGCGAGAATAGTCCAAATGTCTCAAACAACTCTTAAATAACTGACTCGATCAATATAACGGCTCGCCAATACGTAGCATCAACCATAGTATCGAACTTACATAAACTGACCCGATTTTACGTAAAGTTATCAATGCTAAGTAAAACTACCAATCATTTTTTGCTCATTGCAGTGGAAAAAATTAGTTTTTTCTCGCAAAAAAGTTACTCATAGACTCATACTAAAGTCTGACCAGAAGTTATTGACCCCTTAGAAAAAACGATGCTACCAACTTTTTTCCTAGTGAAATCGCGTAAAATCTTTTTGTCTCAAGGACCAGCATTTTTAGATAAGGCTAGATAAATTTAGTGATGTTCACTAACCTTAAACTTTCTTAATTTTAAATAACTAGGACTTTTCTCAATGATATTTAATTTTTAGTGGTTTTGATTTCCAATTATCCATAAAATCCCAAATATAAAATGACTGGAACTTTTCTCATTAATATTTAAATTCCTATTGATAAAGTGAGGGGTGAGGATTGCAAACGATTTCTACTGACCCAGATTATGTCATTAGCCCTTCTGTAATCGGAAATGCATTGAGTACATTTTGCAATTTGGTGGTATTTTGTAGTTTCCGCTTGACCAATTGCGCATTACAGTTTAGTAGTTATAACACTTTGTTACTACTGCATTGTGTTGTGACACTTTTTCACTATTCACTGACACAAATTTGGAATATAAATGCTCCTATTACGACCGTTCCTGTAATTATTTATATTCTAAATTTAGTCGTCAGGTGGTGTGGTTTGTTGGTTTTTTGTTTTCTTTCTTTTTTTGTTTAGTTTTGTTCGTCAAAACTGTAGACAGACGCTAAACCGTGATGTTTTAATATAAAAATGGCGCGGTTCTTTTTTTAAAATCTGGTTATTCTCATTTCTGGTCAGACTTTAGTGTTTAGACAAACCCAGACGTAGAAAAACCGAAAATACGCCCAAATGCCCCTACAATGGAGTACCTACCTACCGATACAGCTTATAAGTTTTATAACTACCACCACGTCAAGTATATATTTTTTTCTATTCCAGCCCCCGCCATGTTGTGTGTGATTTTACCATTGCTCCTTGTGCTAGTGGCCCCCCTTAGGGCCCAACTTCTGACCGCCCGGCCCTCCCTGGTCAACGGGGTTCCCTGTTCTGCCGTAAATAATCTGGAACAAGAATCTGCCGGCATCGCGCTCAAGGGCAAAAGTCCGTACAGTATTCTCGTGTTCAGCGGAAACAGAACTGCGACTTCCATCAAGGCTGGACAACGATATACTAGTCAGTGATGTTTTTTCAATTACGCAAGTCTAATGCAAATTTGAATTTATCGGATTAGGTTTGAAGTTGAACTTACTTAGCTAATAACACAACAAATGACTGAACCAGCCGTCTAAATTTAAAACTTGGGGATTTGGTTTGCACTCATAAGTATGTTGAAATTATAATCAAGAAAGGCAGGATAATTATTACAGCATTCGAACCGCGCATCTCAAAGGCTGCGCTTTCAACGCTTTACCTTTTGAGCTACTGAGCCAATGCTGAGCTTTCGTTAATCCCTTTAAGGAAGAGTACATAATAGTGTCTCACTCTTTATAGAAGAAGAGTGAGATACTCTCCTTTCTACCTGTGTTACAGCGCAGGCAGATGCGCTGGTCGTTTTGAAGCAACATGTTGCCGTTTTATGCAACATGTGGGTAGCCAATCAGAAGCGAGCTTTGCTTCACAGGCCGCAGGCGAGGCCGCCTGCGTTCTGATTGGAGCACGTGGACAGGCGTCTAGCCAATCAGAAGCAAAGCTCGCTTCTGATTGGCTAGCCACATGTTGCATAAAGCGGCAACATGTGGCTTCAAAACGACCAGCGCATCTGCCTACGCTATAACACAGGCAGGCTGGAGGTGGAGAGTGTCTCACTCTTCTTCTATAAAGAGTGAGATACTATTGTGTACTCTTGCTTTAAGTGTCTAACTTCCCACATGTATTGTCCTTCTCTTTCAGTCATAATTCGAGGCAAGCCCATTGGCTTTATCTTGCGCGCCCGCTACGCCATCGGGAAGGACGCGGGCACGTTTGTGGAGCTGGACCACGACTGTGCCTACGCCAAGACCTGCGAAGGGGGACTCACCTACCTCACGCACACCGGCAATGCTCAGAGCAGATGCAACCCATTCCCCAAATTCGTCTGGCAGGCGCCGGCTATTGGAAAAATATACTTCACGTAAGGGTCGAGTCATACTTACAGCCGTATGGTCAGCTGACAAGATCATAAAATAATCAGGACACAAATTGATCTTATAACTGATTATTGGCGTGATAGTTTCGTTATTTTGCTGGCTGAACAGACATACGGCTGTAAGTATGATGAATCTAACGCAAGCTTAAACTAAAGAAAATAAAATCACTGGTCGATCGATATAATAATTGACGTAACGAATTTCTGAAATTGTTTACTTGTTACTTACTTGTTTAAGTTATTGAAGTTAAGTTATCAAGTTACTTACTTAAGTTATTTTGTATAAGTTTTTTTTATTTTTTACTTAGTTACATATTTTGTTTGAGATATCAAGTTATTTAAGTTATTATTGTTATTGAAGCCGAGCTAATCGAGGTCGTTAGAATGTTTTTGAAAAAATTTGCTTCACTCAGTTTCAGATAAATCAAATAGATAAGTAGTAAAACGGTCTAAATTACCTAGTTTAGTCTCAGATCTCAGTGACAAGTCACTACTGTAGATTCATAAAATAGGTGATTTTGTACTTTTTTTGTCTTGATCCGATTCAATAGTTGAACTTTAGACAAGTTTAGCACTTTGTTGTTTTCAGTTTGACCGCCTTCGCACAGGAGGAGAATTATTATGAAGATCTGCGGTACCCGCCACAGGGTCAATTTTTTCAAATCGAACAAGGTATGGAATTATTATATATTATATGCTTATGTAAGATGATTATATATCAGAGTATATGCTGGTCATTAAAATCTATAGTTTAGATTTAGAACTTGGATAGTTCTATCTAACAAAACTTTATTACCCGTTATTAAACTTTATTAAACTTTATAGGTACTGTTGGTTTAGAGGCCAGTAATTTAGAAAAGACCCATATTTTGTCCAGAGTCAAGTCACGATTTAAGGTTTGATCCGAAATAGAGTTCAGCGAATTACATAGTTTTAACTTTTATAAATCACACTTAGCTTTAGTTTACAATATTTTAACTTTTTTGCCCTATAAAATACTGTTACGTAAATGTTTTTTAGTGCAAGGTATGAGTGCGGAGTGCGCCTCCAAACTTGACGGGCCTCAGGGAGCGTACTCCGCCTATTGTCAAGAGCGCAAAAAAGCAGACAACTCGCTGAGATTTTGCAAAGAAGACGGATATAAGACAAAATTCTGCCAGCAAACCTGCTGCGGTTACGTTCATCAGCCCGAGAGGCCGCGACCTAAACTGGAAATACGAAAACCGAGCGAGCCGGAAAAACAAGGTCGGGTTCCCACGGGCAAAAGAAAAGGGGTGGGCAAAGGAAAGGGGGGTAAGGGTGCCAAGGGAAAAGGGAACGCAGCTTCCAGTGGACAGCCACCCCTAGGACCCGCGCTTAGAAGCTCCGCCGCTAAAAACGCATGACAGAATTATGCTCATTCATTGCTGATTAACTTTGGGGGTGACTAGTGTAGTGGTGAAGCTAAGGGTCGATTTTTACTTACAGACAGGTGTGTGATATGGTGTCGTTAACAAACAAGGGAAAAAATGTATTAAAAAATATAAAGATTTTAATTGGACTCGATGCAACGACATGCGTTTCAATCAGAACTTTCAAACCTTAACTTACATTCTGTTTTCAAAGTGCTGTGTTCGTGTGAAATTATGGAAAAGTGTTTTTTGACGAAAAACTTTTTTATTTGTATTTGTTACATTTATACTTATCTGTTAAAGTTGGTACGTAAGAAGTATATCAATATGAAACTTTGTTAACCAGCGCTGTACATATGTTATTCTCACAACTGTATAAATTTGTTTTTAAAGGTAAAATAGCGGTGTACGCATAACGGTATATATCACAGATCATGTTATGACTTATAGGTACAGTGTTAGTGGCGTGATTATTTTGTAATTTTGCCAGCTTGAACGGACATACGGCTGCAATTGTCAATCAAGATCGACCCTCATGGTGGGTTCAAAAAATTTGTATAGACCCTCGGGTCTTGGCCTTTTATACATAATAGTTTTTGTAATTTATCGTTATGGCCGCGTGTGCGTACGGCGTTATAAAGTCACCACCGCTGCAATTTAGTTTTGCACTTTTATTTAAATGCTGTATTATTCAAGTTGCGAACAGTCTTACGGCTGTGCGTAAATCGAGTAATGTGACTATCGGCCCTAAATGCACGCACTTGCATTAATTGCACGCACAATGCACAATACGCAAGCAAACTTTTTATCGGTGGTATCCACTGCTTCCAAAAATTGAATTGAACAAGCTCTTCTGCTGAGTGAGAAGTTGTTACCTTGTGAAGCTTGAGTGTCAATATTCCAGAGGAAATATTAAACGCGGCCTTTAATTGCAGATAAAATGACTTATAAATTCCAATTCCCGCACACGTTCTCTGATGAGTAGCTCCAAACTCTTACTGGTAAAACATCAAAAATTAATAAAACAATCAAAGTATCCTAATTAAGTAATAGAAAAAAATAAGACCTCACCGAGATTTGAACTCGGATTACTGGATTCAAAGTCCAGAGTGCTAACCACTACACAATGATGCCATGAAGATACGTTGTTAACTGTAACTAATGTACGTTTTTAAGCAGCACTGATTGGCAAATACATAAGTAACCAAAGTTCTCACACCAAATCGTGAATGTTGTAAAATATATGTTGGAGCCACATCACTAATTGAAACTTTGATAGATCAGTCTCACGGCTAATTTTAAATTTTAAATGACATATCGCACACGTTGATGATTACTTCCGGTGTTACATTATTTGTATTGCCTTTAGAAATTTCTTAACTGTCAGTCCGGTTAGCTCAGACGGTAGAGCGTCCGAATGAGAAACGACGGGGTGGGGTTCGATTCCGCTCAGTTTGTTGCTTTTGTCTCACTTCGCTATTCTCAGTGGCATCATCTGTCATGCTGGAATTTGAGTGCAAGATCGACCTACCTGCCCTTCCAGTGTTATTTAACACTGGAAATTCGGCCTACCAGAAATAACATAGAAACTTGAGATTCTGAATATAGTATATACGCGGCCCCTGAGGGGGCCGCGTAAAAACAGTACCAATTGTGAAGAAAGACCCCGCTTTTAGTTAGTATATTGGAAATATATATATATATATATATATATATATATATATATATATATATATATATATATACTATATATATTATATATATATATATATATATATATATACTAGTCCGAAACTGTCCGCAGCTGTCCGTACATACCAGCTTCAGAAGGTTGTCCGTAACAGCTCTCACGGACAGATCATCACGATAACCGAACAAAACTAAACTGCTCTTATGGACACGGACAGCCATTACGGACAAGTATGAACCGGACTTTACCTAACCACTAAGTAATAATAACTCAACATTAACATTTTCAAGGCAGTGTCTTTCTTAATTTTCTTGCATTCACTGTGTACTATGGTGTTCCGTTCAAATCATCGTCATTTGTCATCGTCTTGCCACTGGTGTACTCGCCGTGGTCCGTGACCCATGTATGCACTTTTATTTACTGTTTTATTATTAAACGGATTTCAGTTTCATATTTGTTCCATCTAGAAGAGATAAAATTAATGGTTGAGTCATTCGTATGATCGTTCAGCCGGCAAATTCATGAAATACCCACGCAACGTCAGTGGCTAGATTATATAGTGTATAATTTTCCCGGCTTTACGAACGAACTTTACCTAAGGCTGCAACTTGATAGTATCAATAGGCGGTCACTAAAACTTGACACGGTTCAGGCTTTGCGCCAGGTTTTAATCAAAAGTGACACAACATAACCGAGACAAAACTGGAAGGAACTTGCTAAAAGTAAATCGGTCTGTGTCTGTCTGTCCGTCTGTCTGTCTATTCTCGGACGTCAGCCGTATGCATATGCAGTTCATAAAGAACCGGCACGGTTAGGTTCATAAAGAGCCAGTAAATAGGTAGTTTGCTACGTGGTTGTTGTGATAAACGCGTACTCGAATAATTAGGTACCATTAAAACCATTAAGCCAAAATATGATTAGGCAAGATTTTGTGGCTTAGTACGTTGTTGTCAAACATATTTGAAACTACCGCCAAGGTTCGTTTTACTTAGTTTTTGGGCGATTTTTGCTGTTTTTTGCTGCTGGTTTTGAATAATTCTGGACATAATTCAATTCATTACCTAGTTTTCGATAAATGAAGCGCCAGTTAATGAAAAAGTTTATAAACTATTTTCGTTAAACGCTGTGAGCAATTAGTTTCAAAACAATAGTTCCTTCTCTGGAAGGAACAATAATTGCAACTGCATGCTGTTGTGCGCATATGATTAACACGTAAAGTCAGTATGGGAGCTGACTGCTCTTTTTTTCAAAAAGGCGTTTTTCATATTTCAATCAAATAATGGTAAACACTAAACAGCACTCTGGTCTTTTCTGTTATTCCCCCACCAGTCCGGAATTCGGAATTTATAGAGCCGATTTGAATAATTTTTGCACCAATGGACTCCTCTCGACCTCAGGACTTCACAAATGCAAGTTTTAAAAAAATTTTAATTTTTTTAAGAAAATTTCAAATTTTTAAAGTTTTATACAAAATGCGGATTTTTTCATTTTCTGGCTGAGGAAAGTGTTCTATGCAAGATTTTTTGAGTTTTGGATTGCTAAAATTCTAAAAATTTTCATAAACTTGAAAATTAAAATTTTTTTAAAAAAACTTAAAATGTTTTAAAACTAATTTTTTTGAAGTCTTAAGGTCAAAAGAAGTCCGTTGGTGCAAAAATTATTCAAATCCGCTCGGTAAATTCCAAATTCCGGACTGGTGGGGGAATAACAGAAATTACCCCAGCGGCCAGCACTCTTTCAGAGGACCAAAATATAGGTTTATTATAAAAAAAACTTAAAATTTTGAATTTTTAATCAGCTCTCTTAGCATATTCGTCATATTGCTTCCAGAGTAGGCTAATAACAACAAGACAACAAGACAAATTGAAGCTGCGTGGTCGAGTGGTCAAAAGGCGATAGTGTGCACTGTGCAGGAATGTTTATTAAGTGGGATCGGCCCCCACAGTTGTTATTTTGAACTTTTGTTATTTACCGTTTTGCTATTCTGAACTGAAATTTTTGTCAATAAAGGGCACAGTTTATATATTAAAATCGCAAATAATTCTGGCAACTGTCCTACATGTTTTTGGCCAAGTTTTATAA
>JASANF010013012.1:0-11726 GCA_030248245.1 Trissonchulus sp. WLG1_4 | reverse complement strand
CGAGGTCAGGTTGGGGGGGAGCAATCCCCCCCCACGCCCATGTATGGACAAAGCTATTGCCAATTTTTGACTAGGGGGACGTAGACGTAAAAATTTCACGTCTGAATCATATGCGCAAAAAAACGTTTTTTGCGGTTACAAAGCGTCCTTTCACCCGGAATTTTCGTTAATACTGACGAAGTTGATTATTACATGATTCGATAGCCTAATGTCATATGTATCTCAACCTCTATGATCCATTTTAATTTTTGCCCATGGTGCACGCAGGGGTGGACGCGGGTGAAAATTTTTGACCCGCGCCGAGACCCAACCCAACCCACGGCTCGACACTCGTGGGTAACCCGCGACCCAACCCGCGCCGTAAAACCCGACCCGCGACCCACCACTCTATAACCATAACGTACATTATACAGGGGCGTGTAGCCAGGATTTTGAAAAGGGGGGGTTGCACCTTGTCCTTGCTAACTTATTTAAACACACTATTGCGGGGTCTGACCTCAGCCCCAGAATCCAATTATTTTTACACTTATTGGCGAAGTGGCTTACATGACAAAATGTAAATTTGGTTGTTTAAAGTAAATAAACTAACTGCTGCGGGGGTCTAGGGGCGGCAGCCCCAAGAAAAAATGGAGTTTTTTCGATTTTTTGGACAAATTTGGTCAACTGGAGACAAAATCAAAAAAATTTTCCGACAGGTAAATTAAAAACAAAAAATGGGAATTTCATATCAGACAGTATATATATTCCACAAGCATATATAAGCTTTCATGAAAGTTAACAACAAGGAATGGTAAGCCATAATTTGCAGGGGTCTGGGGGCGGCAGCCCCAGGAAAATTTTTTTACAGTTTATTAATTTTTAGGCCAAATTTTGTAAATTGGAGACGTATCAGAAATTTTTTCGGCAGGACTATAAAAACCCAGGGGGGACCCTTGTCGAAAATTTCTTCAGGTTCCAGTTTACGCGGGTCGGAAAAAAATTTTTTCGACCCGCGCAGCCTGAAGTGGGTACCCGCGGGTCGACCCACGGCTCAAATTTTTCGACCCAACCCAACCCGCAAAATTGGAGAACTTTGATTTTTGACCTGGATAGCCCCCCACTTAAGCTTGCTTTAAGAATTCGCTTTAGATACTGTGTTAGCAGATAACCGAGTCTAAGGCCCGGTTCAAACAGACTTACTTTTTACTTGAGGGCCTGGAGTAAAAATTTTAGACATAAAAAGCACGTCCTGTATACCTAAACCTAACTTTTAACTTAAGGCGCTCAAGTAGAAAGTAAGTCTGTGTGAACCGAGACTAATTACCAGATATGAACTTGTCCGCATTACTACTTTAAATGGCATAAATACGCTCTTTATACTAGGGTTTGGCGCTAAATGCACCAACCCTTATTTCTGTAAACTTGGCATTTTTTCACAGTTCAGGGGTCAAGAAGAAATTCAGCGCAGCTTGAAGACAGTATATACGGACCCACCTGAATCGCGAGTCCACTTTCCGACCCTTACCTAACCTAACCCTCGGTCCCTCCACCCCTGGCCCCACCACGTGTCCAACTCTGGACCAAGTCATACAAACCTTGTGTACGATTTTTAACCGGATGAAAGTGACCTGGGAAGCCTTTAATCGGATTAAGGACTGTCCAACTAAGGGCTACTTTTAGGCTTTTTGGAGTACTTGTGCGGAAGTAAATACACTGACAAACGCACTGAACCAAAAGTGCGCGTTCAAGTTTAAAAACTGTTCTTAACGTCGAAACCTCCCCCGGGACACCTTCATCCGGTTAAAAGAACCTCCCCCGGACACTTTCCTCTGGTTAAAAGAATCGCACGGACACTATCATCCGGTTAAAAGAATCCCCCCCCAGACACTTTCAGCCGATTAAAAGAACCCCCCGGACACTTTCATCTGGTTAAAAGACCCCCCACCGGACTCTTTCATCCGGTTAAAAAGAATTCCGCCCGGACACTTTCATCCGGTTAAAAGAATCCCCCCCCACCGGACTCTTTCATCCGGTTAAAAGTGCCTCGCCCGGGACCGTTTAAGGAGCAAAAATCAAAAATTTCGTTTATTTTCTTCAGTTCTCCAATTTTGCTTATTTTCACATATGTTACTCCCACAAGGCACCTCTACCTCAGATAAGAACAATTCAGCTTGGAAGTGCAATTTTGGTTCAGTGCGTTTGTCAGTGTAGTTACATAGGCAAAACTACGCCAAAAAGCCTAAAAATAGTCAGTATTTGGTCAGTTCTAGCACAAACCACATCAAGCCAATCAGGCTGAAACTTGGCATAGTAGTAGCCCACATGTATGCGCAAAATCGTATGATCCGGAATTTCTATATGTATTTTCAAATGCAAAATCGAGGACGAATTGTGAAAAAATGGCCATTTTTTGGGCCCGCCAAAATTGAGTGATTATACATTTGGCGTCACTGCTCAGGCCATGGGCAAAAATTAAAAAAAATGGATCCTAGAGGTTGAGATATAACGTTAGGCTAGCGAATCATGTAAAAATCAGCTTCGTAAGCACAGATGTACATGGGGGGGGGTCTGGGGGGGGGGGGGCCAAGCCCCCCCCAGATTTGAAATGCCGGGACAAGCCCCCCCCCTCAGATTTGACCAGTCGGGACAAGCCCCCCCTCTCTGAAACCCCAAAATCGCTTCAGATCGCCGTAAAATGCTTCAAAAATGACCAAAAAAACGAAAAAATCGCTAAAAATTTCGGAATTTCGCAAAAATTTCCCATTTTTAGGCAAAAATTAGAAATTTTCGCGTTTTTGGGACAAAATATCGGGACAAGCCCCCCCTAAAATGTCGAAAATTTCGGGACAAGCCCCCCCCAAACCGAGACCCCTTGTACATGTATGTTCGTAAGTATTAACAAAAATTTCGAGTAAAGGAACGCTTTGTGAGCACAAAAAACGTTTTTGCGCCTACGATTTAAACGTAAATTGAATTTTTGGGAGACCCTAGTAAAAAAATGGGAAAAGCAATGGTTCCAGTTAAATACATCTGCGATGCGCCTTCCCTGGAGGTACATTGTGTGCAAATTTGAAGCGAATCGGAGAACCCAAAATTTTCACTTATACAGGTAGCCCCCCCCTTAAACAGCTATGGCGGGAACGAGACAGGACTGAGGCTTTCCACACCGAAGACGCACTTGAGTGGGGTGATAAAACGAACCCATATACTCTGCTGTTTAGTGGACGAATCATAAATGTTACACGATTTCAGCGATTAACTATGGCTACATTAATGCAATGAAATACGAGGTGTCCAAACAGTTCAAATATATTTCTGTTAAAAGTATATTCACAGTTTAAATCAGGAGGTTGTGAGGGGGGGGGGCGGCAAGACACCCTAACATTTTTAATTTTGGCACACGGGTAACTATATATACTCGAAAAATATGAACATTTCGATCAAATTTACATTCCAAACCGTTAACAAAGTAGTTCACACAAAAGGATATCATATAAATAAAGAAAATAAAACTAAACTAGCATATAAAATTAAACGACCCAATTCGGATTTAATAGTTTTAAAATATTTTTTTGAGCATTAGTTTTTATAAAATATAAAGGTTAATAAAAAATTTCTGACATTACTGAGTACAAAATGCAACCTATGTACTGGCGTTCTGAGTCTTGAAAATCCACCCAACGCCAGTTAAAGACCCGAGCCAATTTTTAATGTGGTCAAGATGTTCTTAATCGATAAATCTTGGTCATATCTAGAGATACGGACAAATAATAAGTAAAATTAATACTTTGCAGAACAAAGCACAACACGCCTTAAAGCAGCCTTAGAAGAATACATAACAAAACATAACAAAACTTACTAAACTTATAACCTTTTGGATTTGCAACGTATTGAATAGCTGAGTTCTAAACATTTGCTTTAGTTATCAACTCAAGCCCAGAGCCTTAATTAAGACCCGTGTCATAATTTAGAGTTTTAAAGCGATTGAAATTTGCGTTTTTGAAAAAAACGGTTTCAAATCAATCAATTTAAATAAAACTCCTACTCGATAAGAACTATCAATATGAAAATTTCCGTTTCCTTGGTCTGGTGTACTCGCACAGAACATTATCTGTCACTTTCGCTTAGGCCCAGTCCACACAGACGTACTTTTTACTTTTGGGCCAAAAGTAAAAATTTCGGTTCATACAGAACGTACTTTTTACTTGTTACTTTTGCAATCTAGCCAATCAAAATGCTCTAACAGAAGCTCCGCCTGTTGAGCTTCATTTTTATTGGTTAGATTTGCTTTTTGACATACAAGAGCGCCAAAGTCAGCCAATTTAATGCGATCTTCCTCAAGTAAAAAGTAAGCCTGTGTGAACACTTTTGCAGAAGTAAAAAGTATAAAGTAAAAAGTAAAAAGTAAGTCTGTGTGAACCGGGCCAACGTTTAACAATTTTTGACCTAAGTAGGCTGACGTACCAAATTAAAATTAATTTGCTTTTCCCTGTGCCCTAAACGACGAGGCTAAACTGTGCTTCAATGTCAATGTGGTGAACTTACAGAACTCGACCGGGGCCTGCTGCGGTGGCCGAGGCCGCAGATTGTAGCGCGGCCTTTCCTCGGCCGGCACCTCCGGCTCCTCAACCGGCTCTTCAGGAGCCCCCAACTCCATTGGCTCCGCCGGTTCTTCCGGCTCTTCCGGAGCCTCCGGAGCCTCCGGTCCCTCCGCCCCCTCCGGCCCCTCCTCGGCCTCCTCCTCCAGGCCCCATTTTTTTTTTTTCTTTTTTTTTTTTTCAGAACGCCAGTAAATCTTTCGGTGGGTTTTTTTTGTTGTTTGCGTTTTTTTCGCTTTCTCGCTTTCTCTTTGCCGGGTCTTTTGGCTCTGGGCTTGGTTGTCGCTGTTTTCTTTCGCTTTCCGTTGCTCCGGTTGTTTGGTTTTGTTTGTTTTGTTTGTTTCTTCTGGCTGCTTTGGCGTGTTGTGCTTTGTTCTGCGTTTTTCTTTTTTTGTCGTTCTCTCGCGTTCGTAAGCCTTGCCCTATGGCCGGCCGCGTGGGGGCGCCGGTTGCATTTTTGTACTCAGTAATGTCAGAAATTTTTTATTAACCTTTATATTTTATAAAAACTAATGCTCAAAAAAATATTTTAAAACTATTAAATCCGAATTGGGGTGTTTAATTTTATATGCTAGTTTAGTTTTATTTTCTTTATTTATATGATATCCTTTTGTGTGAACTACTTTGTTAACGGTTTGGAATGTAAATTTGATCGAAATGTTCATATTTTTGAGTATATATAGTTACCCGTGTGCCAAAATTAAAAATGTTAGGGTGTCTTGCCGCCCCCCCCCCCTCACAACCTCCTGATTTAAACTGTGAATAAACTTTTAACAGAAATATAATTTAACAGTTTGGACACCACGTATTTAATTGCATTAATGTAGCCATAATTAATCGCTGAAATACTGAAACATTTATGATTCGTCCACTAAACAGCAGAGTATATGGGTTCGTTTATCACCCCACTCAAGTGCGTCTTCGGTGTGGAAAGCCTCAGTCCTGTCTCGTTCCCGCCATAGCTGTTTAAGGGGGGGGGGGGGGGGCTACCTGTATAAGTGAAAATTTTGGGTTCTCCGATTCGCTTCAAATTTGCACACAATGTACCTCCAGGGAAGGCGCATCGCAGATGTTATTTAACTGGAACCATTGCTTTTCCCATTTTTTTACTAAGGGGTCTCCCAAAAATTCAATTTACGTTTAAATCGTAGGCGCAAAAACGTTTTTTGTGCTCACAAAGCGTTTCTACTCGAAATTTTTGTTAATTCTTACGAACATGACAAGGGTCTCGGTTGGGGGGGGGCTTGTCCGAAATTTTCGACATTTTAGGGGGGCTTGTCCCAATTCAAAAAGGAAAATTTCATTTTGTGGATTTTGCGAAATTCCGAAATTTTTAGCGATTTTTTCGTTTTTTTGGTGATTTTTGAAGCATTTACGGCGATTAAGCGATTTGGGGTTCAGGGGGGGGGGGGGGGGGGGGGGGGGGGGCGGGCGGGGGGCCCGGCCCCCCCCCCCCCTAACGTTCATCTGGCTACGAAGCTGATTTTTACATGATTCGATAGCCTAACGTTAACCTCTAGGATCCATTTTTTTTAATTTTTGCCCATGGCCTGAGCAGTGACGCCAAATGTATAATCACTCAATTTTGGCGGGCCCAAAAAATGGCCATTTTTTCACAATTCGTCCTCGATTTTGCATTTGAAAATACATATAGAAATTCCGGATCATACGATTTTGCGCATACATGTGGGCTACTACTATGCCAAGTTTCAGCCTGATTGGCTTGATGTGGTTTGTGCTAGAACTGACCAAATACTGACTATTTTTAGGCTTGTAGTTTTGCCTATGTAACTACACTGACAAACGCACTGAACCAAAATTGCACTTCCAAGCTGAATTGTTCTTATCTGAGGTAGAGGTGCCTTGAGGGAGTAACATATGTGAAAATAAGCAAAATTGGAGAACTGAAGAAAATAAACGAAATTTTTGATTTTTGCTCCTTAAACGGTCCCGGGCGAGGCACTTTTAACCGGATGAAAGAGTCCGGTGGGGGGGGGTCTTAAGGGGAAGGGGGGGGGGGGTTTTTTAACGGGGGGGAGGGGTCTGGGGGGATTCTTTTAACCGGATGAAAGTGTCCGGGCGGAATTCTTTTTAACCGGATGAAAGAGTCCGGTAGGGGGTCTTTTAACCAGATGAAAGTGTCCGGGGGGTTCTTTTAATCGGCTGAAAGTGTCTGGGGGGGATTCTTTTAACCGGATGATAGTGTCCGTGCGATTCTTTTAACCAGATGAAAGTGTCCGGGGGAGGTTCTTTTAACCGGATGAAGGTGTCCCGGGGGAGGTTTCGACGTTAAGAACAGTTTTTAAACTTGAAGGCGCACTTTTGGTTCAGTGCGTTTGTCAGTGTATTTACTTCCGCACAAGTACTCCAAAAAGCCTAAAAGTAGCCCTTAGTTGGACAGTCCTTAATCCGATTAAAGGCTTCCCAGGTCACTTTCATCCGGTTAAAAATCGTACACAAGGTTTGTATGACTTGGTCCAGAGTTGGACACGTGGTGGGGCCAGGGGTGGAGGGACCGAGGGTTAGGTTAGGTAAGGGTCGGAAAGTGGACTCGCGATTCAGGTGGGTCCGTATATACTGTCTTCAAGCTGCGCTGAATTTCTTCTTGACCCCTGAACTGTGAAAAAATGCCAAGTTTACAGAAATAAGGGTTGGTGCATTTAGCGCCAAACCCTAGTATAAAGTGCGTATTTATGCCATTTAAAGTAGTAATGCGGACAAGTTCATATCTGGTAATTAGTCTCGGTTCACACAGACTTACTTTCTACTTGAGCGCCTTAAGTTAAAAGTTAGATTTAGGTATACAGGACGTGCTTTTTATGTCTAAAATTTTTACTCCAGGCCCTCAAGTAAAAAGTAAGTCTGTTTGAACCGGGCCTTAGACTCGGTTATCTGCTAACACAGTATCTAAAGCGAATTCTTAAAGCAAGCTTAAGTGGGGGGCTATCCAGGTCAAAAATCAAAAGTTCTCTAATTTTGCGGGTTGGGTTGGGTCGAAAAATTTGAGCCGTGGGTCGACCCGCGGGTACCCACTTCAGGCTGCGCGGGTCGAAAAAATTTTTTTCCGACCCGCGTAAACTAGAACCTGAAGAAATTTTCGACAAGGGTCCCCCCTGGGTTTTTATAGTCCTGCCAAAAAAATTTCTGATACGTCTCCAATTTACAAAATTTGGCCTAAAAATTAATAACCCGTAAAAAAATTTTCCTGGGGCTGCCGCCCCCAGACCCCTGCAAACTGTGGCTTACCATTCCTTGTTGTTAACTTTCATGAAAGCTTACGTATGCTTATGTAATATATATACTGTCTGATATGAAATTCCCATTTTTTGTTTTTAATTTACCTGTCGGAAAAATTTTTTGATTTTGTCTCCAGTTGACCAAATTTGTCCAAAAAATCGAAAAAACTCCATTTTTTCTGGGGGCTGCCGCCCCTAGACCCCCGCAGCAGTTAGTTTATTTACTTTAAACAACCAAATTTACATTTTGTCATGTAAGCCACTTCGCCAATAAGTGTAAAAATAATTGGATTCTGGGGCTGAGGTCAGACCCCGCAATAGTGTGTTTAAATAAGTTAGCAAGGACAAGGTGCAACCCCCTCCCCTTTTCAAAATCCTGGCTACACGCCCCTGTATAATGTACGTTATGGTTAAGAGTGGTGGGTCGCGGGTCGGGTTTTACGGCGCGGGTTGGGTCGCGGGTTACCCCCGAGTGTCGAGCCGTGGGTTGGGTTGGGTTGGGTCGCCGCGCGGGTCAAAAATTTTCACCCGCGTCCACCCCTGCGTGCACCATGGGCAAAAATTAAAATGGATCATAGAGGTTGAGATACATATGACATTAGGCTATCGAATCATGTAATAATCAACTTCGTCAGTGTTAACAAAAATTCCGGGTGAAAGGACGCTTTGTTACCGCAAAAAACGTTTTTTTGCGCATATGATTCAGACGTGAAATTTTTACGTCTACGTCTCCCTAGTCAAAAATTGGCAATAGCTTTGTCCATACATGGGCGTGGGAAGGGATTGCTCCCCCCCAACCTGACCTCGCTCCCCCCCCCCCCCAGACAGGTCCCCGCCCTGGGGGGGGGGGGGGGGGGCCGCTCCCCCCCAGACAGGTCCCCGCTCCTCCCCAGATGTTTTGAAGGCAGCTCACGGGAGCAAAAATTGGTGGCTCACGAAGCAAAAACGGCCGGAAAAGATGCTACGCGCCCCCCCCCCGTCGACGGCTCCCCACCCCCCAACTTCCTCAGCTGCACATGTGTGACTTTCTCTCCAGTTTTTTCAATATGCGATGCGCCTTTACGGGGGGGGCTACAATGTGTGCAAATTTTGAGCAAATCTGAGAACCTAAAATTTTCACTTATACAGGTACCCCCCCCCCCCGCTTAAAACATCTCAAGCAAAAATCTTCAAAACTTTTATTTAGATTTAGATTTAGACTGACTTCAGTTGAAAGTGAGGTTTAAGAGTACATAATAGGAAGAGTATGATATTCTACTTTCCCTGCTATTTTTTGTGGCGGCCGTTTAATGCAGAGACCAAAACAGCCGTTGTATGTATGTACGTTTTCAAAAGTGGGGTTCGGTTCCACGTCTTTCATTATATCCTTTGGTCTGATATTACATTATGGCCTTTTGGGTTGTGACTTGTGACCTTCTGAATTGGCTTGAAAGCTACATTGTGCAATTTTTGCCTTTGGCATGATTGTCTCTGTGCTGATGTTATGTAGTATTATTTTGGCCATTGGTCTGACCATACGTGTACATGGGGTCTCGGTCTGGGGTGGGGGCTTGTCCCGCATTTTTCGAATTTTTTTTTGGGGGGGGCTTGTGCCGAGGTTTCGGGGGCTTGAACTGACAACAAAGCGAAAATTTCCAATTTTCGCCTAAAATGGGAAATATTTTGCAAAATTTGTATACATATGTTTAGCAATTTCGGAAGCATTTTACAGTGATCTGGGGCAATTTTTGAGTTTTTGGGCAGCTTTTGTAGCACCAAGGACAGGGGCTCGTCCCGATGGGTCAAATCTGAGTGGAGGGGGCTTGTCCTGGATTCTCAAATTTGGGGGGGGGGGCTTGCCGCGCCCCCAGATCCCCCCATGTACATCTGTGGTCTGATGCTACATTGTCTCCTTTGTCCGTTGGCCTATAATTGTTAACAGAGTGTGTCCTTTTTATGTTTCAGGGTGTGAGCATGCTGAGTGCAACAGAGCCTTCCAGACTCGCCGGGGCCTGAACATCCACGTCAGCCGCATGCATCTGGCTGATCCCGCCGTCCGTGCGCCGCGGCCCTGTGATGTCCCCGGTTGCCCCAAAATTCTCAAGGGGGTCGCCGGGGTCAATATTCACAAGGCCAAGGCTCACCGGCCACGGCGGGGTCGGCCAGGTGCAGGCGGCTGAGATGCCTGCCATCAACGGGTATGTTCCCACTTTAGCTGTTGTGTATATACATTTGTGTTTTTGACATTTTGAGAAAAAATGATATTACTTTTTGTGTAACAGAACTGGAGAAAGGGATTTTGGGGGGACCTGGGCCTAACGTAGTTTTATTGTAAAGGGGGGCTGGTGGGGTCTCCCTCATCATTTGGTCAGGTGTCTCCCCCCCCATTTTGGTGGCGACCCCCATTTGTTCCGGTGTCCCCCCAGTTTGGTGGTGCCCCCCCCCCCCATTTGTTGCGGTATCTCCCCATTTTGGTGCTGTCTTTTTATTGAATGTGGTATCAGTGAAGCTATGATTACGTATAAAAACCCATTTTTCCTTAAAACAGATTTTTATCTGACTTTGATGCCCCCCCATGTTTCTCGGCGCCCTCCTACCCCCCAAAATTTGGCCTAAAATATAATATCAGGGTGCGCAGTGCCCGACACTGTCGTTCAGTTAAGGTGGTACTTGCGTTTTCGAGGTTTTTGTGATTTCTGTGTAGACTTTGCTCCCACAAAACTCAAGTTACAATTGAGGCCTGAGCATGAATTTTCGGCACAGTACTGTAAAGGTCCAAATCCCCAGGCATGTCTCTCACTTTTTCGAAATTTAACCTGTGGACATTTTTAGAGGGCTTTGATTACAAGAAAATATCTCAAATTTTTGGTGCGTTTGCTTTTCAGCTATTTTCTCAGTAAATTGATTAGTCAAAAAGTGGGGGACATGCCTGGGGATTTAAACATGTCAAAAACCTTACCAACTTTCAGCCCCAACAGGTAATCGTATGATTCAGAGCTGTGGCGCGAACGTTTTGTAAAAATCCTAATATTTTAGACAGGACCTTTCTTTAGTAGCTTGTGCTGGAAAAAAAATTGAAGGCTAGGTTTCAATACATAGCATACATTTAGGTCAGATATGATTTTACTTAATGCAAAAAAATACCGCTTGTGATTTGAATTTGTAAACGCTGAGCTATAGCTTTCAAAAAAACACCTAAAAACGCAATTACCCCCTTAAATGTCTATGGGCTAGCTTCGCGGCTTGTCTTGTTCAGATCTATCAGCGGGTTGGATAAACAAGCTTTTCAAAGAAGGGTGAACTTTTGACCTTCGCGACTGCCTTTGTTTTGTATTAGGCTAATTTAACGTTAAGGAATGTCACTTTTCGTCAATAGGAGTAGGACAGACTATATGCAATTTCTGTTATAGGCAGACTATTTTAAAAACTGTACATTCGTAGGTTATCTTGGGGCCCATGCCTTGACCGGATGAAGGGGTTAATTGTAATCGAACGAAACGGCTTGAAGATCTGGCTCGAAAGTTAACGGACTTGACTTTTTAACGCACTGCTTTGTAGTCAGACTAAAACACTTGATTATGCAAGCTAATGTCTGGCATAGTGATGTGGATCGGATCGGATCGGTCCGAAATTTTGATGCCGATCTGATCCGGATGCTTGATTGGCGATCCGATCCGATCCAGGCCCGGATCGGTCGATCCGATCCGCCGATCCGATCCGATTAAACATTACGCAACCTTGATCAAAGCTAAAAAATCTTTTGTAGAAATATTGTTACGTATGATTTATTATAATGAGCATATTGCTTTAAAAATTTAATGAGTTTGTATATAAATGATAAGATGGCATTTTTGTAATGAGAGCAACTTAGACAATGCCACGACCAAAAATTTTGATTAATTGTAATGGAAATGTCGTGACAATTTTGGGTCAC
>JASANF010013011.1:0-26298 GCA_030248245.1 Trissonchulus sp. WLG1_4 | reverse complement strand
TCTGTTCTGGTTCAGCATCGTATTGCTCAGGGGGGGGGTTTTCCCCCCCCCCTCGTTTCAGCACGAGCACCGGTGCTTTTTAGCTCTTTCGTGAGCTGGTAGTGTGCTGAAACGACGTTTAGGCCCAAACGGTCTCGGTTCTGGCTTTGCCCTGATGCGTAGAGCCTTCGTTTGCAACCCTTGTCTCAGTTCTCGCTTGGTCCGCCGTTGTTTAAAGACCAGTCCCCATTTCTTCGTTTTGTTCCCTCTTGTCGGCGATCTAGGTTGATGCGACTCCGTTTTGCTTAGTTTTTGATTTGTGCGCTTTTGTTTTAGCTCTCGGTTGGCTCACTGTTGCTGAAAGTCCCGGCTTGCCTTTTGTTGTCTCAGCTCTTGTTTGGTCCGCTGTTGCTTAGTGCTTGATTTGTGCGCTGTTGTTTCAACTCTAGTGTGATTACCACAACTACTGGGACGTCTTGGTACGTCCGTTGTTGTTGTCCGTTGTAATCAAGCACAATGTTGCTCAATGTTTGATTTGTGCGCTGATGTTATGAGCTTGTGGTTTGTCCGCTATTGTTAAGACTTTAGAGTCACTTGTTTTTGCCATGTTGCTTTGGCGTCCAGGTTTGTGCCGATGTTGTCGCAGCACTAGTTTGGTTCGTTCTTGCTTAGTGCTTGATTTGTGCGCTGTTGTTTTAGCTCTACTTTGGTCCGCTGCTGCTTAAAGTGCCGGTTTGTACGCTGTTGTCTCAGCTCTAGTTTGGTCCGTTCTTGCTTAGTGCTTGATTTGTGCGCTGCTGTTTTCAGCTCTAGATTGGTCCGCTGTTGCTGAAAGTTCCGGTTTGTCCGCTGTCGCTTAATTTCCCGGTTTGTCCTTTGTTGTCTCAGCTCTAGTTTGGTCCGCTGTTGTTTCATGCTTGATTTGTGCGCTGTTGTTTCAGCTCTAGTTTTCATGTAATTTTCGGTACCCTCCCCTTACCTTCAATTTTGCCCAAGGGTGCCCCCCCATCACCACTTTATACCTGAATGCATTTGGGCCAAATCTAACTCAGTTTGTTGGCCAAGATTTGATTACCGTTTCAGCAAAGCCTCTAATTTTATCTAAACCTAGAGCCAGACATAGACAACAAAATCGGTTTAGCTGACGACTTGCTTAAACCGGATTCGTTCCGGCTTAGCTGTTGTTCTTAGATTTATCCCGTCAGGACAAGTGGAATGGCTTCGCCGGTCCGTTGGGTGGCTGTGCGCGGTAGTGATTATGACCAAGATTTGTGCGTGTAGTTGTAACACTGTAAATGATGATTTTTTTACGGCCATCCTTATCGAGGAGGAGACTGGGAGTGGGTATTTCGTCAGGAAACTTAGATACACCGTTGGGCGAGATAACGTTACACTCACACACAGGAAATGATTATTGCCTATGTGGGACAGTACGATTATTGACATTCAATAATTGGCGGCGTGTGCTTACTTCTATGTTGATGTTAAACGTTTCCTCAATATTTACACTAGGTTCTTGCGCGTAGAAAGAATAAGAAACCAGTAAAGCTGCAATTTAATTGGAAAACTGATAAATTGAATATCGCACATCGCCAATAATAATTTTATATATGTGAGTGTAACGTTATCTCGCAGGTATATCTAAGTTTTCCCTACGAAATACCCCACTCCCGTCCACACATCCTATGGCATAAAAATAATCATTAATGTGGAGTAACGCGCAATCTCCTCATCATAACGGCCTAGCGCGTCGGGCCCAGCGACACCGTTTTCACTTGTAATACTAAAACAACGGCTAAGCCTGAACTAATCGGTTTAAGCAAGTCGTCAGTTAAACCGATTTGTTGCGGTAATTTGAGATGAGATTAGGTTGCAGTGAGTTGATATTTGGCCGAACTGAGTTAAGATTCAGCCAAATGGTATAAAGTGGTGATGGGGGCTTGCAATAAAAATTGCATGAAAATTCGAGCTGGACGACGGCGCGATGAGCACTAAGCAACAGCGGGACCGAACTAGAGCTGAGAACCGACCGGAAGGACAAACCGGGGACAGCGGGGCCGACAGCGGGGACCGACTGTCAAGCTCGCGAGACCTGAGACAACAGCGTACAAACTCGCACGAAACTACAAAGTAGAGCTAAAACGACGAGCGAATAGAGACACTAAGCAAACGAAAACCGATAATGTGCGACAACAAACCGGGAAAAACGCGACAGCGGTGTTGATAGCGGACAAAAAGCTGGAGTGATGAGCGTCGGGCGCGCGATGCGACACTCGCCGCGGGTAAAGCTGAGAACAACAACGTACCCAACCGCGCTAGAGTTGAAACAACAGCGCACGAGCACTGAGCAACAGCGAGAGCTGACAACGAAGGACGAACCGGGACGCAGCCGACAGCGGACCAAAGTGGAGCTAAAACAAAAGCGCACAAATAAAAACTAAGCAAAACAGAAATCGCGCACCAACCTAGATCTGAGGCGAGAGCGGGGGAACTACAAACTGCAAACTGGTCTTTAAACAACGAGGGGCAACCGAGGGGGAACTGAGACAATAGTTTCCAAAAACGAAGGGCTCGACGCATCAGGGCAAAGCCAGAGCCCAACCGTTTGGGCCTAAACGTCGTTTCAGCACACTACCAGCTCACGAAAGAGCTAGTACTGTGCTCGTGCTGAAACGAGGGGGGGGCAAACCCCCCCTGAAATCAAGACATCACCGTGGTATGTACTATGTAGTGTGCTGAAACGAGGGGGGGGTTCCGCCTGGGCCCTGGAATCAAGACATGTCTTGATTCGAGGGGCTCCCCCTGCAATCAAGGCATAAAAGGGCTGGCGGGGGGTCTAAAATCGATGCGCATGAAAGCTGAAGTAGTAATATAATGACGCAGGTGGAATGCAAGAACAACATTTTGAACCAAATTTCGTGTCGGTGTCGGTTTTTTGGCTGATCTTAGACAGAGTACTTTTTAACTACATTTTTTCTTATATACGTAGTCGTTTTTGAGTGCTATAGTGGGAAACGTCAAAGCCAGCTATGTAATTAAATTTTCAAGTGCAAGTCTGTAAAACAATTAATTGTGAGCGGTTCGGTTTAAGGTGGTAGTAACGATTTCGACGATATAACTTTGAAGCACGTTTTTGTCGCAATTTTGAAACTCACAGCAAAACCGCAATAATTTTTGTAAACTAGACTAAAATTGTGATGTTGGTTTTTTTTTATTTGTCAAAATTCTTAGTTTGAGGCTAGCTACTAAGTTGGCTTACTAAACAGTAAGCCAACGTGGTAGCTAGTCTTATCTTGTACATTTTGAACTGAATAAAATATTATTTGTGTATATTTTGATCTAGTTTCATAAAATTATGGTTACTTTTAGACTAGTTTACTATTCGCTTCGAAAAAAGATTTCTCTAATTTCTAATGTAAGAAATCGTCGAAATCGTTACTACCACCTTAATGCATGACTACACGTTGATTTGAATTAAAACGTTCAATTGAAATGTTCTCGCAGTATGATTCAGGACAGATTACCTATATGGTACAATAACATTTGTTATTGTAAACATTTGTTATTATAGCATTAAAATGACTGCTTCAAGGCTCAGTTGCTTAGTAATATTATATTACATTTTTAGTTTTAATTCCCAAAGATTATGCCGGTTGTGAGCGTCCAGACAGTCACTGGTGACAGTCTGTGGAGCTTAGTCATTTTAAAAAGCAGTTCGATTCAAATAATATTCAAAGGTTTACCACAACCACACACACACACACACACACACACACACACACACACACACACACATATATATATATATATATATATATATATATATATGTGTGTGTGTGTGTGTGTGTGTGTGTGTGTGTGTGTGTGTGTGTGTGTGTGTGTGTGTGTGTGTGTGTGTGTGTGTGTGTGTGTGTGTGTGTGTGTGTGTGTGTGTGTGTGTGTGTGTGTGTGTGTGTGTGTGTGTGTGTGTGTGTGTGTGTGTGTGTGTGTGTGTGTGTGTGTGTGTGTGTGTGTGTGTGTGTGTGTGTGTGTGTGTGTGTGTGTGTGTGTGTGTGTGTGTGTGTGTGTGTGTGTGTGTGTGTGTGTGTGTGTGTGTGTGTGTGTGTGTGTGTGTGTGTGTGTGTGTGTGTGTGTGTGTGTGTGTGTGTGTGTGTGTGTGTGTGTGTGTGTGTGTGTGTGTGTGTGTGTGTGTGTGTGTGTGTGTGTGTGTGTGTGTGTGTGTGTGTGTGTGTGTGTGTGTGTGTGTGTGTGTGTGTGTGTGTGTGTGTGTGTGTGTGTGTGTGTGTGTGTGTGTGTGTGGTTGTTGGTGTGTGTGTGTGTGTGTGTGTGTGTGTGTGTGTGTGTGTGTGTGTGTGTGTGTGTGTGTGTGTGTGTGTGTGTGTGTGTGTGTGTGTGTGTGTGTGTATATATAAACCTTTGAATATTATTTGTTATATCGATATTATATATGCTTTGTGTAGGGGGGGGGGGTGGTGTGTGGTAAAGATATATCAAATGGAACTGCTTAAAATGACTAAGCTCCACAGACTGTCACCAGTGACTGTCTGGACGCTCACAACCGGCATAATCTTTGGGAATTAAAACTAAAAATGTAATATAATATTACTAAGCAACTGAGCCTTGAAGCAGTCATTTTAATGCTATAATAACAAATGTTTACAATAACAAATGTTATTGTACCATATAGGTAATCTGTCCTGAATCATACTGCGAGAACATTTCAATTGAACGTTTTAATTCAAATCAACGTGTAGTCATGCATTAAGGTGGTAGTAACGATTTCGACGATTTCTTACATTAGAAATTAGAGAAATCTTTTTTTCGAAGCGAATAGTAAACTAGTCTAAAAGTAACCATAATTTTATGAAACTAGATCAAAATATACACAAATAATATTTTATTCAGTTCAAAATGTACAAGATAAGACTAGCTACCACGTTGGCTTACTGTTTAGTAAGCCAACTTAGTAGCTAGCCTCAAACTAAGAATTTTGACAAATAAAAAAAAACCAACATCACAATTTTAGTCTAGTTTACAAAAATTATTGCGGTTTTGCTGTGAGTTTCAAAATTGCGACAAAAACGTGCTTCAAAGTTATATCGTCGAAATCGTTACTACCACCTTAAACCGAACCGCTCACAATTAATTGTTTTACAGACTTGCACTTGAAAATTTAATTACATAGCTGGCTTTGACGTTTCCCACTATAGCACTCAAAAACGACTACGTATATAAGAAAAAATGTAGTTAAAAAGTACTCTGTCTAAGATCAGCCAAAAAACCGACACCGACACGAAATTTGGTTCAAAATGTCGTTCTTGCATTCCACCTGCGTCATTATATTACTACTTCAGCTTTCATGCGCATCGATTTTAGACCCCCCGCCAGCCCTTTTATGCCTTGATTGCAGGGGGGTACCCCCTCGAATCAAGACATGTCTTGATTCCAGGGCCCAGGCGGAACCCCCCCTCGTTTCAGCACACTACATAGTACATACCACGGTGATGTCTTGATTTCAGGGGGGGGGGTTTACCCCCCCCCCTCGTTTCAGCACGAGCACAGTACTAGCTCTTTCGTGAGCTGGTAGTGTGCTGAAACGACGTTTAGGCCCAAACGGTTGGGCTCTGGCTTTGCCCTGATGCGTAGAGCCTTCGTTTGGAAACTATTGTCTCAGTTCTAGTTTGGTCCGCCGTTGTTTAAAGACCAGTCCCAGTTTGTAGTTTGTACGCTCTTGTCTCAGATCTAGGTTGGTGCGCACTCCGTTTTGCTTAGTTTTTGATTTGTGCGCTTTTGTTTTAGCTCTACTTTGGTCCGCTGTTGCTTAAAGTCCCGGTTTGTCCTTTGTTGTCTCAGCTCTTGTTTGGTCCGCTGTTGCTTAGTGCTTGATTTGTGCGCTGTTGTTTCAACTCTAGTGTGGTCCACAGTTGCTTTAACGTCTTGGTACGTCCGTTGTTGTCTCAGCTCTAATTTGGCCCGCTGTTGCTTAGTGCTTGATTTGTGCGCTGATGTTATCAGCTCTAGTTTTGTCCGCTATTGTTTAGACTTTAGAGTCACTGTTTGTCCGCTGTTGCTTAACGTCCCGGTTTGTCCGCTGTTGTCGCAGCACTAGTTTGGTTCGTTCTTGCTTAGTGCTTGATTTGTGCGCTGTTGTTTTAGCTCTACTTTGGTCCGCTGCTGCTTAAAGTGCCGGTTTGTACGCTGTTGTCTCAGCTCTAGTTTGGTCCGTTCTTGCTTAGTGCTTGATTTGTGCGCTGCTGTTTTCAGCTCTAGATTGGTCCGCTGTTGCTGAAAGTTCCGGTTTGTCCGCTGTCGCTTAATTTCCCGGTTTGTCCTTTGTTGTCTCAGCTCTAGTTTGGTCCGCTGTTGCTTAGTGCTTGATTTGTGCGCTGTTGTTTCAGCTCTAGTTTTCATGTAATTTTCGGTACCCTCCCCCTACCTTTTAAATTTGCAAGGGTGCCCCCCCATCACCACTTTATACCTGAATGCATTTGGGCCAAATCTAACTCAGTTTGTTGGCCAAGATTTGATTACCGTTTCGGCCCAACCTAATCTTATCTAAACCTAAGTCAGACTCGACCGCAACAAATCGGTTTAACTGACGACTTGCTTAAACCGATTAGTTCAGGCTTAGCTGTTGTTCTAGATTTATCCCGTCAGGACAAGTGGAATGGCTTCGCCGGTCCGTTGGGTGGCTGTGCGCGGTCATGATTGTGACCAAGATTTGTGCGTGTAGTTGTAACACTGTAAATGATGATTTTTTTACGGCCATAGGTATGTACGTGGGGACTGGGAGTGGGTATTTCGTAGGGAAACTTAGATACACCGTTGGGCGAGATAACGTTACACTCACACACAGGAAATGATTATTGGCGATGTGCGACAGTTCCATTTTATTGCTAGACAGTTTTCCAATTAAATTGCAGCTGTTTACTGGTTTCTTATTCTTTCTACGCGCAAACTGCAAGTGCAAACACATCCTGTCAGGAAAGCTGTTTTAAATATTAACATAGAAGTAAACAGACATTCAAGTAGTTTATGCACTAATTTAACTTATTTCAGTAGAATGTTCAAGTACATTTCGCGTCCATCTATAATTCACACTGCAGTGTTCAGTCGCGATAACAGTATTTCTTTCTCAACGGACCTTAGCTTAGCACTAACCTAACACCTAAGACTGTATTCCATCAGTCAGTATTGCAAGTTTCCAACTATCGTACTTCGTAGGCCTAAACCTACAAAAACTAAATCCCTTTTGCCCTGAAAAGGGCATTTGGGGTAAGGTAAGCCGTTCCTGCTGCTGCTTCTTCGTCTTCCGACTCCAGCTGTTGATCTTCTTTGGCTCCGGCCTCCACTGCCTGCTGCCTCCACTGCCGGCCATGAACTGATTGAATGACGACTGATTGACCCTGACAGTGAAACTAATTTGCATAATTTCCGACAAACGCCCCACCCTTTTCAAACGGATTGGCTGACTTTTCACGTACGTAGACGACAGGACATGCTGATTGCTGATTGGCTGATCATTAGAAATTAATTTGCTTATGTCTCCGATTGGCCGGCCAATTTGACGGCTGTCCGTCAAAGTCCAGACAGCCAAGGGGGGCTTAGATGTTAAAATTAAAATCTGGCAGAAAAAACGGCATGTACGTAGTAAATATATGAAACTTTAAATTTAATTTAGGCCATACGTAGTTATTTATAAATATGGTATTTGTTTTTTATTTCAGGTTGGTTTCGCAGTTTCAGGCCCCCATTGGCAGAAAAAAAAGACTCCTATATATTAGGCCTATGGTAAGCATAGGCCCCGTGGTGGCTCGTAGCACCAACTGTGTACTCTTGGTGCTACGAACCTTTTGCAAATATTCCACCTTTAGGCGGAATAAAAAGTCGTTAAAACTGTTTTTGAAGTATCAAAAATCTGGAAAACTTCGGTGGGACCCTTTTCAAACCGTTTTGCAGTATATTGTGTGAAACTTTAAATTCTAAATAAATGTTTGTCACTATTGAACACGATACTGAGAATTTGCCTTGAATTTCATTGTTTTTTGTGCAATGTTTGATCGTTATGAAAAACTGAATGTTGCTGACCGGCTGCTGTTTTGGATTTCCAAGCTGAGAATCAAGGCTGAATCAACGCAAAGCAATAGACGATAATTGCAAACGTGACATTTAGGGAAGAACCTATAAAGGCAGTCTAACGATAAAACTAGTCGAAGGTGTTTTGTTTCACTGATTTAGAACATTGTAACAAAAGTTTCTACACATTAAGTTAGAATGCTGCCCTGAGACTGCCTTTAGCAAGACTGCGTGAACACTGCCTTTATGTAATTCACTGTTTAAGTTCTTGGAACGCAATATTGTAAATAATGTTTTATCTGTGTTGTGATAAATAAATTAGGCTTAAACAGTCCAAATCACTAGTAGGTTTATATTATATAAATAGTAAAATGAAGTTTGCTAAGATGCCAATTTCGTCAAACTTTAGACACAACATTATCACCGGCTGACATTAACATGCATGATCAATGACGCTCGGCAAAACAATCTGGACTTGTCAGCTGGTTTAATGACTCTTTTTTCCTTATTTTCGGTACATCAGCTTAGTTGTTTGTCACTGTGTTTTTTAAAGCATAAATGCAGGTGACATCTGTGACTGTAAACGCCGTAGTCACCGACACGGCGACGCAGATGGAGAAATGTCTTGTTTTGTTTCTGGTTGTATATTTATCTGTCACTGGCAGTTATTTTTTAATTAATTTTTCAATAATATTGATGAGACTTGCCGTCAAATTAAGTTGTAGTTGAGTTATTGTTGTGATTCAAAAGTATTTAATTATTAGGTTACAAATTTCATGCAGGGTGTTATCTATGACACAACGAAAAGTCAGCAGTCACTGCATACGACAATGACACGTCATATTTTGTGTATATATTACAATTGCAAATCATTGTGAAGCATTATAACAGCTACTGCTGGGTCTTTGATTTGTGTTCAGCCAGAACTTAAGCATGTCTAAAACTTTATTGATCGTTGTGATAATTTATTTGCTTAATTTGACTAATGCTTTAGTTTTAAATCCCGTGCTATTTTTAATTAATCAAGCGACTGGTTCTAGAATAAATGTTTTTGACGACAAAAACATTACTGAAAATATTGACCACGCAGCCACAGTCAACTCCAACAATACGAAAACTGAAAATGTGTTCAATTACCTGACAAAAGATCGATGGGATCCATTTCGCACGGTTTTGCAATATATTGTATAAGCAAAATCTGGACTCGGGGTTTGCAGTGACATACAGCAACCTTGTTAAGAACGCTGAACCACAGTATCAGTAAACGTTTTGTCTTGTATTTTGTAGAATCAAGTAAAATTAATGCAATTGTATCTGCCTGTGATAAAATAAATTTGTCTTGATTTGACTTGCTGTTTTTTTGAAGAGACAATCATGATTGCAATAAATCACAATAAATCAAAAATAACTCAGAAATAATATTTTTACCAATTAACACCAGGTTTAAAACATTGTAGGGTTTTGATTATGTACTAATGGCTTACTGAAACTGAAAGACAAGACAACACTGTTATTATTAAAAAGCAAACAATGCAAATAAGGTATTTAGTATTACCAGCTGGCCTGACTTTGAAGAAATTGACAATTTAATTTCAAAAAAGTCTCATTGACACCGTTTTTACAACGGGTTCTTTTCGTAGTAAACTTCATAACCTAAATTGTGGATGATCTCAAACAACTACAGTTGTTGATGAAAGTAATGGTGATTTCAGTGGCTGAAATTTTCTATCATGGCCATATTATAAACCTCGATTGCAACTCCAGCAGATGCTTTTTTTCTAGATCAGATACAGCGGACAATTTTAGGTAGTTTGTTTCTAGCATTCAGCTATCTATATCAGTGTCTGTGTCTCAAGCACTCAAGGGTATACCTTGTCTCTTATACCTGAGCGATGGAGCAAATTTTTCACAATTTCTCAACTTTGCGCGCTTAAAACTCAAACGGTTCGTCCTAGACCCTCAATTTTTATGTTAACCCTCGACTATGTTTTTAATGTTATTAATTGGGATGGGTTTCCCCTCCGAAGGGTAATTTCAGCCAGAGCATTGCTTTGGCCGATTAGATAGAATACAGAAGAGTGTAACTTTATTTGGTCTTGTGTTGTATTGCTTGCTATGCTACCTATGCTCTTATCTAGACTTGGTTTCAGTTTTTTGCTGTTTTTAGGATTGTCGCTTGATTGATGGCGATTGATGATGATTCTTGGTTAAGGATCCCAAATTTTTTAATGAGTATTTCGGCATTTTTTTAACTGATATAATGGTCAAGGGCTGTTTCACAAACGTATTCAGTACATAGGTACATACCACTGGCGGTCCCAGACTTTGATTTTGGAGGGTCGGAGGTTTGAAGAAATTTTTAAAGAAAGTTGGTAGAAAGTTAAAGAAAGTTTTTTCAGTTTTACTCTATAGTGTTGTTGCCGCAGCAAATCAAGGGGAATAAGCTAGATTTTAAAGCTTCTGGTAATCTGATGCTTAACAAGCAGCAATTTCATGCAAAATTTATGGAGTTCTTATCCATGGCCACGACCAGCCTTGCGGTCTGCACCAGTATCAGTGATTTTGAATGCAAATCATATTCGGTAGAAGCTAAATCACTTGGAAGAATTTGCTTCAAAGGAAGTTAAACCTGTCGCTGCCCACTATATTTTAATATTCGGAATGGTTTCTGGCATTAGGGCCGATTTATGCCTATAGCCGTATGTCCGTTCAGCTGACCAAATTGCGAAATAATCGACACTAATAGTGTAGAAGTTCAGATCGTGGCGTGATTATTTCGTAAGTTTGTCGGTTGAAGGGACATAGGGCTGTAAGACTCCTGTAGGAAGATACAGTCTTGTAATTTACTTGATTCTTTAGGGCGAAGCTTCGCTATTTTGGTAACGAAGTACCAACCAGTAACCAACTATAAACTTTTTGTCATACCATTCAATGCAAGAATAATAAAATTTTGCAACTCGCAATAACACATAAACATGCAAAAATCGGTGAATACAGACCCAAAACATTTTTTGGAACTTTTTTAAATTTTTTTGGGCTAGTTATTTATTACATAAGTCATGTCTTAAATTTGGAATTTTTTGGCCATTCACAGCACAGAAATGTGTGGCACTGTGGCACTGACAGGTTTAGACCTAACGGTTAAATTCTGGTAAAAACAGCCTAAATCAGGCATCATTGATTGAATAGCCGCATGCAGAACATGGCCCTTTTAACTATTTTTGCTCATACCGCTACATGGTGGAACTCATACGTGGGTAGTTGGCAAATTCTGGGTGGGGGGAAGTACTAGTTGTTTTTCGATATTTTTGAGCTGCTGTATTTTACTTATTAGTTGGTGGAACTTTGCCTGTTTTATAAGCTATCTGATTTTTACCTGTTTTATAAGCTACCTAAACAAACTTAAAATTACTTGAATCCATCCCATAGTTTTTGAAACAAAAAATGTCGAGTGCTTTGGAAATAAAAAAACACCAAAATCAAATAAAAAACACTCCGTTTGCTATTTTTAGGCCTACAGTAACCCACGAAACTAACACCAATAGCAACAACAACAAAAGTTGGCTAGCTGGCCGCCTGGGCCAGCTTACATACAAAACACGATCACACATAACGGTAAGTTTACACACAAACACACACACAATTTTGTCCAAGCGATTACACGTAACACGTGCAATTCGCTAGGGCAAATCAAATGTAAGGTCCTGTCGCTACTGTGGTAGCGACAGGAAAAAAACGGTTACTGGTTAGAGTCTTCGATAATGAATACTTGCATGTTTCTAAATGTATTAGTCGCATGTGCATTGTGCATACATATTGCAACTGCTTAAGGTGGTAGTTACGTTTTCGAAATTTTTAGCATAACTTGAGTAATTTACATGCCAGTCATTTGAAATTTGGTATACTTATAAGGCAGGTTTCTCCGCTAATTTTTGCATGAAAAAAATTTCATACCTCACATATGACGGCAGTCACGGGTCATAGGTTAATTTTTTGACCCTCATCCGGATCATACGATTTTGCGCTTACATGTGGGTTACTACTATGCCAAGTTTCAGCCTGATTGGTTGGATGTGGTTTGTGTTAGAACAGTCCAAGTAAGGGCAACTTTTAGGCTTTTTGGCGTACTTTTGCCTATTGAATTACACTGACAAACGCACTGAACCAAAAGTGTACCTTCAAGCTTAATTGTTCTTATCTGAGGTAGAGGTGCCTTGGGGGAGTAACATATGTGAAAATAAGCAAAATTGGAGAACATTGATTTTTGACCTGGGTAGCCCCCCCCTTAACTGCGATAAATGCTAGACAAACCTCTGAAATGAAATGCTACGTTATCTGAGCGTGCAAACTATTATTAAGTTAACAGAGTAAACCAATAGGCAGCATTGCTCAATACCGATTAATGCGATATGTATGAAAATAGGAACCATGACGAAGTGACTTGGTGATTAAGATTAACTAATAAGCTCTTGAAATTCAGTAAACTGCTGCAATTTATATGTATAGGTCATGGCACTGGTTGGCGTGCTATAAGTGATTGATACGCATGTTTCAGTGAAACTCCGAGTGCAGGAGCCCGAGTGCGCGAAGCGCACGAGTGCACCTGCACGAGGGTTTTACACATGCGTATCAATTACTTTCAGCACAACCACCAGTGCTATAAGTGACTTCTAAATCGATTCGAGTATAGCGTACAGTATAAGTAGACTGCACGCTGCTGCGTGCAGTAAAAGTCTGGTTATTGCACTTTACTGTAACACTGAATCGAGTTACAAGTCTGGTTATTGCACTTTACTGTAACACTGAATCGAGTTATAATTTGTAATTGGTGCAATTAAGTTGTTTTTGCGTGTTTCAATTTTACTTAAGGTGGTAGTAACGTTTTCGACAATTTTGCAGGAGTAACACTTGACAATTTACGATTAATTTTCAATCAATAATTTATAGTACGCATATTAATTTGGGAAATTATAATTTATTATGAGATAAATGCTTGCTAAAATAGCTTGAAACAATCATTTTTAATTTTCACAGAAAATATTTTTCTGCCAGTTACGACAATTTGTCGTAAATTTTATGTTTAGCTAAGCCAAAGTAGTAGCTAGTCAAAACGGCCGTTTATTGAAAAAAGAAAAAATTGACACACGGGCATGTCAAAAACCTTCAATTTAGATGCCAAGACTTATCCTTCCGCTTTTCACTTTTTGAGATTACGTCACATTTATGTAACATTTCTTTTTGAACTAAAGCACATTATACAAAAGTCCGCAAAACTATACAACTACCACAAGAATTTTGTTTAAAATTTGGGATAAATTGGCACACATATGTGTCTACTTTATACTAAAATTTCAAGAATTTTGTTTGCTTAAATTTTGCGTTACAGCAATTTCATTCACAGAAATCTGTAAAAATGTACTTCCGTGGACTAAATCTCAAGTCTCGATGTTGCAATCTTTTCATGCGTTATTTTACATGTTTTTTAGACAATTTCTGATGTGTCAATTTTTTTATTCGTCTTAATTTAGCCTATTTCGTAAAAAAATTAGATTCAAAAAATCGTATATTTTTCAAAATTCGAAAAAATTCAAAATTAAAGGTCCGTAACTTCTTTTCTGCGACATATAAATGCACCAAACTTAGCATTAAAATTCACCCTGTTATTGGCTTTGTTGGTGTAAAGAATGAAATTAGTTGGAGTTACACTGTCAATTTTACAAGCAAAACAAGAAAAATGCAAAAATTCACGAAATTTGACTACTTTGACAGTGTCTGCTGACTAGCTTGTTACAGAATTAAGCTAGATAATGTGCATAAGTGTAGTTTCAGTCAAGTTCTTTAACGTGAAAAAGACCGCTATTAAATTCATTGAGGCAATCAAAAGTTATAGCACGTTATAAAAACTGTCGAAAACGTAACTACCACCTTAAGAGCGAAACCGCAACGCGGGCACGTTTGTATTTAAAGCTCGTACTATATCACTGGTTTCAGAAAGGTGTGGTAATGTTGAAATTGGCTCTTACAGTAATCTACCTATGACGTTGGAGTCAGCGTCGCTGACAGCAGTTTGGAGTAGAGTTCCTTCGCGGGCCGGTGGCGGGCCGCGGGCCGCGGGCCGGGCCCGCATTTTTGAGGTGTCGGCCCGGCCCGGCCCGGCCCGCCAAAATTCTCGGCCCGCGGCCCGGGCCGGGCCGGTGGCGGTCCGCGGGCCGCGGGCCGACCAGTAAAAAAATTGAAAATTTTCACAAAATTTTGCGAAAAATAGCCAAAAAAGGCCAAAAATTGTACATATGGTTGAACACTATGTAACAAAGTAGCTTTTCCCTATGCCTAGTTTTGAATTAATATTTCAATAATTGTCTAAATTTGTATGTTTGCACGTGTAGAACCACACATGTAGTTAGGTGGGAATATGGGGGAATACCCCTCTCCAAAATGCGGTCCCAGGGGACGAAGGGGGGTCCTGCCAAGGGTAAAAGACGGGAAATGTTCCCGTCATTACCAAAATTTCAGACCAAAATTTTAAAATTTCGGTGTTTATTATGATGTTTAAGATATTTCTTCTAAATTTTGTTCAAAAACTGTCAAAATTTGAGCTTTTTGGTCAAGCAATGAAATAAAAAAGGTAAATATTACATCAATTTTGTCTGTTTTGAAAGATGGTGGTTGGTGGGGTCAATAGTAGACTCAGACAAGGGGGTCCCACCACCAAGGGGGAAGGATACCCAAAATGCTTTTGCTGTTACATGTAAGTGGACTGAAACAGCCACCATTGCTGGCAAAACGAACATCTGTAGTAGTCTTAACAATGATTCAAACACAATGATGTTTTTCTAAGCAACGATTGCTATGTAAATTCAATCAGAAATTCTAAATGATCCTGTGCAAACCTAAATAAACTAACGCTATGTGAATTGCACGTAAAAATCTGCTGTATTGTCATATTCAGAGTGTTTACTGGTGTGAATTAGCTTATAGTCGTGTTTTTTTAAGTTTTTTCAATAGTTTTGGCTTATTTGGAAAAATTTGGAATTTTTTAGACTCGGCCCGCGACGCGGCCCGGTCCGCCACCGGCCCGGCACGGCCCGCGGCCCGGCCCGCCACCGGCCCGGCACGGCCCGCGGCCCGGCCCGCCACCGGCCCGCCGGGCCGGTGGCGGGCCGCGGGCTGCGGGCCGGGCCCGGGCCGGGCCGGCCCGGCCCGGCCCGGCCCGCGAGCATAGAGGTCGGCCCGGCCCGGGCCCGGCCCGCGAAATTTCCTTAAGGAAGGAACTCTAGTTTGGAGTCAGTGACTGCAGTCATCTTGTTGACGTCACAGTTTTATAAAGTTGGACTGGCAGTGAAATGATTGAATTTCATCAATTGACTCCGGAGTCAGCATCAGTGACTCCGCAATCAGAGTCACCTGAGTTATTCCTAGCTGCAATGTAGGGGAGAATCGGCAAAACAGGATCTACGGCAAAACAGGATCAGCCTTAGCTTTTTGCGCATGCCTGTCCTTTAGAGTGGCTTTAGTCACGTGTAGCAACGAGAATCCATTCATTTGCCACTCTAGATGTCACATGACAAATGTCGCATCACACTGTGCCGTATGGGCCAAGTTTGCGGCCAATGAGTAGTTTTTGTTAGCTTTTACGATTTGCAAATTTCAAAATGCTGTCCCAAAAGGTAACTTCTCTCGTATGGCCCGACACTTACGGGACACTTGACTGAGTTTCAATTTTACTGTCTTATGCAGTATTTTACGCTGATCATTTTGTATGCAGATTTAGCTACAACTATTAACTTTCAGCAAATGCCAAGTTATTTTTGCTGAGACACTATTTTTTACACGGATCGGCAAAACAGGATCAGATTTCCAAAATGGGTGTGAAAATAGGATCAGTGGTGGGTAAACAGGATCTTCAGTGGTTTACGTTTTAAATATGAATGATGGATGTTCATGTTACGTTTACACGTCTTTAATTGAATGGAAAAGGTATACTTGGAGTGTTATTTTTAAGTTGACACATACCTACTAGTGGTTTGGTGGGTGATTTTTGCACCACTTTATAATTTTAGACGCTGTTATTTTTTTGTATTTTTTAGTCTGTTGACTAAATTTAGTTTCCAAATGCAAACAAATTATGCAACAAAGAATCATGATATTGAATTAGAACAGCGTACGCAGGTTAAAAGCTGAGTGAGGGTACGTTACAAATAGAGACATCATAGACCATACCATTGCCTAATCTTTTGTGCACAGATATAAACCTACGAATACGCCCTTTTATTTTAGGCTTTATTCACGCAGTTTATGAGAATATAGTAAAAGGTACAACAGGTAACATATCTGGTAGTATAAGATCCAATAATGGATGTACTATTCTATTGGTGCAACAGCTAACAAATAGGAGTAGGTAAGTATGGAGTTATGTGTTCATTATTGCTACTAACCTCGTGTACATGTTCCTGCTGTAGGCTATTAAAATTACTCCGCATATGACACTCGAATGATCTGTGCCACCGTTTTTGTGCTTAGAATTAGTTTAGCCAGTTACAAGAATTGCACATAACTGTTAAATCGGTCGCATGATTAGTGTTATCAAGAGTACATAATAGGGAAGAGTATGACACTTTTCCCTATCCTAGCTAACCGGGCGGAACGATGCCCCGGCCGAAATAGCCCTTTTACGCCTTGATTTCAGGGGGGGCTACCCCCCTCGAATCACGACATGTCTTGATTCGAGGGGGGTACCCCCCTCGAATCAAGACATGTCTTGATTTCAGGGGGGACCCCCCTCGTTTCAGCACACTAACAGCTTGAAATCGGTGGTGTCTTGATTGCAGGGGGGGTACCCCCCTCGTTTTAGCACATCATCAGCTCACCATGCTGGTAACGTGCTGAAACTAGGGGGGGGTACCCTCCCTGAAATCAAGACACTTCCCTGATTTGAGAGGGTGCCACCCTAAAATCAAGACATGTCGGGGGGTACCCCCCTTGAAATCAAGGCGTAAAAGGGCTATTTCGGCCGGAGCATCGTTCCGGCCGGTTAGCTAGGATAGGGAAGAGGGAACACGCTTCCCTATTATGTATTTACTCTTGGTGTTACTATGGCATAGAACAGCATTCAACCTGAAAAGTTCGCCTAGGTTACTGTAAACTGGGTATGCACTTGTTGCAGTAAACTGGTTCCTGTTATACAGAGGATAAGAACAGTCACACCTACCTACATATGGGTAAAAATAATAAGCCCTAATCTAGGTACTGTACCTATGTAGCTATCGTCTTGCATAAAAATTTATATTGAGACTAGAATTGTTTTTAAAATAAAATACAAAATAATAAAATAAGAAATTGATAATTTTATAAGATTCCTTTTTATTCTCCAATTCATTGATATTTTTGCACTAGCAAAATCGTGTACGTTAATTACCGTTTTAGTGACAGGTAAAACTATAGTGCTGAAAAACGAGCTAAAATCCCGTTAAAACTCAATTATGTACTAATTTACATGGATTAAGTGAATCTGAATTTTTTGCATGTTTTTAGATAAGCAGACCGTTTATGTAATCTGCAAGATATCGTGTACAACACAGATATACAATTACTACATATTATTTCATACTGTGCTGCCACACTGCACAGTCAGTACTAATAACTAGCAAAATAAGTCATATAATATGAAAATGTTTGGTACTGCTGAAGTTAAAATGAATTTTACCAAGTTTTTAACTCAGACAATTGAGTAGTAGCCTAAACGCCGTGGACATGCTGCAGTTATTCTCTCCCAAAAAAGACCCCAGTTTTGGGGGTACGTCTTACACGAATCACCGATAGATCTCGAAACTTGGTGGACCCCTTGCAACGTGAGAGGGACCTTCATGTTTTAGAATACCTGCAACACAATCCGGAGCGACTCATTTTATTATGGAGACTCCAGTTATTGAGGTGTGTCTTCATCCTACGTGTAAGTATCCCCCACAAATTTTAAGTAGGTCTCTTGCGCTAATGTCCCGAAACTTGTACTTCACTAAACCAATTTCTATAATTTTAGTATCAGTAAAATCTCCTTGTCCTCAAAAACACATTTTAAAATTTTTTCATTTGAAAATTAAAATGGAAAATTTACATAGTTTACGAGTTTTTAATTTTTTAGTGATCTGAAACCAAACAATGTGTTTCACTATTCATTTGTGCTGCTTTTTTCCGTCGAAATCTGTGTTGATCCCATTTATCCCCCTTTGATCCTATTTCAACACCGTGCTGATCCTGATTAGACACCCCTCTAATGTCAATTTACATGGGACACGAATTTGATCCTATTTTGCCGCTCCTCCCCTAGCTGTTGTGCACAAATTTATGTACGTACATCCGCTAAGAATGGCTCAGGTGACTCTGATTCCGAAGTCAGTGATGCTGACTCCGGAGTCAGTTAATGAAATTCAATAAGCCCGTCCAATTTTATGAACCTGTGACGTCAACCAGATGACTGCAGTCACTGACACCACACTGCAGTCAGTGATGCTGACTCCAGCGTCATATTTCCAATAATTCCGCTGGGTACTGTACTGCGCCCACCCAATCGTTCTGGCTTGCTTGGTGATTGCTGCAGCCGCTGCAATTCTGATAAGCCTCATGTTTTTGTTTGCTGGTGTGAAGAAAAGGATGGCAAGAAAAACACCAGAAACTTTTTAAAATATATATTAAACGCCTTTGACGTTATTTGAGCTAGAAAGTATTCTTGATTTGTGATTCTGCATGTTTAATAAATTTCGTGTGATTGAAAAACGTATAAGGCAGTTCATTTTTCTATACTTACCTCTTAGGACAAAAACCAGTGTTTTTCACCGCCACTTGTGTGAAAATTCAAGACCGGTTCAGTTTTCAGTACGGCTTATACTTTTATGTAGCCCCTGATGCATGGTTTTTTGTTTTTTACTGTGTTTTCGCACACATTTTCTTATAAAAGCACACACTTTCTTATAAAACCACACAAAAAAAGCACAGGGTGAAATGTGAAAAAAACCCTGCCCTGATGGGGCCACGTATACACTATATTCCTCTCGTAAGTCAATTTTGTAGCGTTAAGTCACAATTACCGTTATTTTAACATTGTGATTTCATTTTTAATAAACTATTAATATAAATAAACACCCTGAAATATTTTTAATTTAATATTAATATAAATATGCTTCCGGAAATATTTTTAATTTAATATTATTATAAATAAAGTTCCCGAAATATTTTTAATTTAATATTAAATGTATTATACTATCCTTATTTTCATCAAAAACATAATAACGCTAATATATTTTGAACCGCAAATGGTAGAAACTTGCTTTTTGCACCACCAGGGCCCGATTTATTGAAACAAAATGTTCGTCATCGAAAATGTTCGTCATCAAAAGTTCGTCATTGAAAATATTGGTCATCGAAAATGTTCGTCATCAAAAATGTTCGTCATCGAAAAAACAAATGTTCGTCATCAAAAAAGTTCATCGAAAAATCAAATGTTCGTCATCAAAAATCCATGTTCGTTGTTGAAAAGACAAATGTTCATCATCGAAAATGTTCGTCATCGAAAATTTTGGATTGATCAAACCATTTTCGATGATGAACATTTGTTTTTTCAACGGTGATTTATCAAAAGACAGATGTTCGTCATCGAAAGTTCGTCATCGAAAATTTTGGATTGATCGAAACATTTTCGATGATGAACATTTGTTTTTTCAACGGTGATTTGTCAAAAGACAGATGTTCGTCATCGAAAGTTCGTCATCGAAAATGTTCGTCATCGAGAAATATTTCGATGACGAGCTTTGGTTTTTTAGAACATTTTATGATTTTTTACAACATTATTATTATGAACAAAATTTTTTCGATGACGAACATTTCAACGGAGCTCGGTACCTCCGTTGAAAATTTCAACTGCGAACATCTTTAGCGTAAGCAGCCGGCAGGAATTTTAATATTAATATAAATAGCCAACCTTACTTATTATTAATTAAATACTATTATAAATAGCGCAGCTGATTGTCAAGAATGACGAAGTACACATAACTCAAGTTACATCACCAAGGGCAACACACTCAATCTATTTTGCTAGTGTACTTCCGTGTGAGTCCCTCGGCATCTGTAGCTAATCTTCCTCGATACGATCAGACCCGTTAGTCTGTATTCCTTCTGTCGGGTGGGTAGGTTGTGTCCCTCGTGTTGTCTATATTGTCCCTACTACTGTTGTCTTTCTGCGTACATGCATTGTCCCTATATATTTCTACACCAATAAACCCGTTTACTTTCCGTTGCGCTCTGTCTCCAATTGCCCTAATTCGTAGTCAGGTAGGCGACTGATCACCTCTTTGCTCGGACCTGTTCAAGCTCACCGCTTGACTTCACATGGCTAGGCTGCCAGCATTGAGTGATCAGTGAAAATTTCCTTTTTTTTATTTTTCCTTCAATTTGCAATGTGTGAACGGTTTTTCTGTGTTGGTTTTTCTGTGTCAAAATTTTGATTTTGTTTGTATTTGTATGAATGTTTTCCTCCCCACCACGTCGAAATTCTGCTTCAGCTCAGTCTGATTCTATTGCTTTGAGCAAACCACGTCGAAATTGTGCTACGTACAGGGACAAGGAAAATTCTCAGTTGTCCCATTCTCAAAGTGCTAGTAACCTTGACGAAAAATCGTCGTAGGACGGGGATAATTGCCAAAATTTTGAAAATTTTTCGCAACTAGGAACAGCGAAGTCACCTTCGCAAGTTGCTACCGGAAACGGTTCGTTGGGTCCAAATTTGACAGATTCAACAATGGCTCGTCGTGACTACCTAGTTTGTTTCAAAAACAATTTGAAGCCGTTTGAAGGCTCAGAGAGTAAGGTGAAAATCACAGATTGGGTCAGAAATTTTGAATCAATTGCCCGGATAAACTCAGTTCCGGAGAATCTGTGGTACTCTCTGTTGTTGAATCTGGTCACGGCCTCAGTTTTCTCGCATTTGACAGAAATTGGGCTACCCAACGATTACGAGGCGCTCAAAGCTCTCATTTTTCGCCACTACGAACCTTTCCCGGTAACAAAGGAACAGTTGGCAGATAAATTCTTCTCCCGATATCAGTTACAGAGTGAAAGCTCCCATATTTTTATTACTGACTTGCATTTGCTGGCCGTGAAGGCATTTCCGTTGGAACCCGAAAATCAACGCTCCAAAAGAATTATAGAGCAGTTGAAAAAGGGTCTCCGACCGGAATTGCGAGCCAAATGAATCTCAGTTTTGGCAGATGCTAAAAATTGGACTGGGGGCGGAATTGAAAATTTATCCCGAATCATGGACATTATTTCGGGAGTGGAGAAGGATTCACTGCTCGCTGAGGAGACAATGGCAACAGCTTCGGCCTTACTAGCAGGAGCTCGGAACGCTCCGTTGTTGCCAACGGATTTTCCGACAGGAGCAACCCCTGCTACTATGCCGAAACCCCCCACAGATTGTTTGGCCACACGGCTAAACGAATACTTTACTGTGACGAAAAATTTGGGTGAACAGGTGGCACAGTTGAACAAGAAAATTGATGCGCTTTCAGTGTCCACGGTCCCCGAATTTGAGAGGGAAGAGCCGAATTTTGAATACCCCTCCTATTCTGATTTTGCTGATGGTTGCCCGGAGCACATGCTCTACCTACCACCAATTTGTTTCATGGGGCAACCAAATCGAGGGGGCCGCGGACGGGGTCAAAATTGAGGGGATTTACGTAATATTGATTGTCGGTTCTGTAAGAACTACGGACACTATGCTCGTGAGTGCCCTCAGCGACAGGAAGGGCGCGGAAATCGTGTTTTTCACAACACCCGTGGTAGACCCTACCGTGGGCGCGGTGGAGAACGCGGCCGTGGCCAGGCCCGCCGTGAGGAGCACTAAGACCGTAGACCGACATACCCCTCCCCATTCTCTGGACCTTCAAACAAAAATTTTCGCTAAGCGGGGGAGAGGAGGTCCCTGATCTTCCCCAAGCTGAAAGCGCAGGGGACAGTTTTTCAGAGAATTCATCTGAATTGTTTTGTGATATTGCCAGCCAAATTTCAGATTGCACAGTTGGGCGTGGCCGCTCTATCGATGCCGATAGATTGTCACAAATAAGTCCCGACAACTCAAAAATTTTTGTGGAGTCAAATTCAGACTCGTCGTCTAATTCTAGTGCAATCTCAAATTTAACTGTATATAATTCTGATATCGGCAGTGCCGAACGATGGAAAATTTTTCGCTGGTTTAATTCGAATTCTGAAACTGACCCCGGTTCACCCACCCAAACACAAGTGTTTTCCTGTGTGAATGTTGTGAACCCCCCTCCACCTAATGCGCTAGTCGCATATCCCCACCCCTGTACTCAGTTTCAGCAACCACATTTCCAACAGGGATTGCAGCAGTACGTGCAGTGGCTCACACAAAATATACACAGGAGCAGTTAGCAGCCGCCGATACCGACCAGAGCCTCATGGAGTGTGCCCCAGGGCCCGGGTGCATATTCTAGCGGGAAATTTTTCACCAAAAATTCCGCAGGCAGGTCAGGTAATAATGCGCAAAATCGTACGTACGTATATAATGATTGTCGACAGCGCGAAAATTTTCAATACGGCTCCGGTAAAAATTATCGTCAGCCACAATCCTCAAATTTTGATCCGGATGCTCGTAATTTTGCAGAGCAATCAAACTCCCAGCGTCAAAAATTTTGGATGCATAGTGCGCGGGCATCGCAGTACGGCGACAAAGGAGAGCAATCTGGCCATGCGACCAGACACTCACCTACGCCGCCTGCGAAGGTGTTTCGCAAAAGTTTCTCAGCAAATTCAAAATCAATTTCAAATTCTGAAATTCCAACTGTGGTACGTTTTGCAGTTTTGAGAGATGAAAATTCTGACAAATTGCAAAAAATTTGCAAAATTTCTGAAGCAAAAGCACAGCGTGAGAAGCCTGAGAAACGCAAAAAGCGTAAAAAGGGGAAAGTTCCAACTTCAAAATTGGTAGAACTGAGTCAAAAATCGACGACAAATTCTGAGTTTCACAGTACGCATATACGTAACGCTGCGCAGGTTCGACGGGAAGCAAAAAAGGGGCAAGGAACCAAGGGCAAACCCAAAGGGAAAGATCCGCCGATGCCGGCGGAACGTCCCAAAAAGGGTGCGTCCAAGGTGTGTTACGCACCTACCCTAGTCCCCACTGGAAAGGAAAACCAATCCAGTAATCGTCAAAAGTCGGGTGAAAAAGCGGGCATGGAGGGGCGACCCTCCCCTCAAAAAGGGAAAAAGAAAAAGGCGAAAAAGAAAAAGGGGAAAAAGAAGGTCCAACTTGAAAATCATGAGGAATCCCCAGATCAATATTTCCCTGAATTGCCTGCATATGCTTCTGAAATACCGTCAAACCTACGTCAAGAACTGAGTAACGACGTTACGTATTACGTAGGTTCTCAAACGCGCTTTTCCATCGCTAAAGCTTTCGTCATTGCTGTACAGTTAGCGGGTCTTGCGGTTTTTGCCTTGCTTGATACGGGTGCAACTATGTCTATTATGTCTGGTCAATTGTACGAGGCGCTAAAACAAAAGCGTCATTTCACCTCTGAAACAGCACCTATAGCACCGGAAGCGGTGACGGCAAATAACCAAAAGATGTCCTATATAGCAGGTAGTGAAGGGCAAACTACAATTTCGTAACTATGTGCATGAGTACGAGTGCCAGGTGACACAGAGTTGTCCTTATGATCTCATACTTGGTCTCGATTTTCTGGGTAAGCACGACTGGCATTTGCACTTAGACACACATGCAGTTTCTGGCTGCCCGTTTGGTAATGCCAATATGCTATCACCTTCTGATTTGAAAACTATATACAGTACTATATATACTGTTCTGAAAGATAAATTGCCAAAGGGCATGTCGGTAATTCTGACTAAAGACGTGGAACTCTCTCCGCTAGCTGAGCATTATATACCCGTAAAATTCCAAAAACGGGAAAGACCGGTTGACATTTTTGAATCTACAGCTTGTTTCGTGAGCGTTGTGACGCACGAACAGCTGAAGGGCGACGCTACTTACGCTAGTACGTGCCCACAGTCACCGGCTAGTAAAAATTATATACCCGAGACAGTTCTCATGGAGGGTAAACCGGAACTAACCGAAAAATACGGTGTTCACTTACCCCCGGGTTTATTATATACTACGGAGCAAGTTTCATGAGTACGTATATATAATACGTCAGAACTACCGATAACCCTAAAGAATAATTGTAAAATAGCAACGGCTCAAACGGTCCAACCTAAACTAGTGGATGGAATAGTTGTTTTTTGTGAACCAGACTGCAGCGAATGCCAAATGACCGATAATATGTACGTATTAGCCCATGTACGGCAAAAAGTTTCAGGTGAAGCTGAAATTTTGACGCCTTCAGTCCGAACTTGCGATCGGATTAGGCAAACTATGCAAAATTTGCAGCAATCGCCCAGCTATAGCCCAAAAATTTCTACCGAAAATTTACCTACGTACGTATATAACCATACGAGCGTCAAATTGCCAGATACAGAGGTATATAATTTTGCATGCGAGAACCCGTATACGTATGTAGATAAATTTGAAGGAGGTTCAGCGGTCTCTCAATCAGTCAAAATTCCATCAAAAACGGCTACACAGTATATAACTGACCAAGAACTGATAGAGGGGTTGGCTCTAGATCAAACGGATCTATCCCCCAAGGCGAAGAAGTGCTTAATCCAACTCGTGATTAAGTACAAAAAGGTCTTCGCAAACCCAGGAAATATTGGTCGGTGTAAAACGGGGTATCATGTCATCAATACAGAGGGGTCGGATCCCGTAATCTCCCCCCCCTTTTCGTGCAAACCCCAAGGATAAAACCGAAATCGAAAAGCATATAAAATCTATGCTAGACTCTGGAGTTTGCGAGCCTTCTAACAGCCCTTGGTCATCGCCGTGTATGCTAGTAGCCAAAAAGGACGGTACTACACGCCTTGTTATAGACTACCGTCGTCTAAATGAAATCACCAAAAAAGATCGCTACCCCCTTCCCAAAATTGATAAAATTCTAGATTCACTGAAAGACGGCAAACTTTTTTCAACCTTAGACCTAGCCTCAGGTTATTGGCAAGTAGAAATGTATCCTCCGCATCGGGAGAAAACCGCATTTATATCACATATGGGCTTATTTCAAATGAATGTTATGCCTTTCGGCTTAACAAATGCTCCAGCGACTTTCCAAAGAATCATAGAAAGTATAATAACCGAGTGCCCAGTGTATATAGACGATACTTTGGTACCTTCCCCCGATGAGGAGCATCATTTACGTATGCTTGAGCTAATTTTTCAGCGCTTAATTGCCAATGGTCTACGCCTAAAGTTGAAAAAGTGTATGTTCGGTCGCAAAAAGCTAGAATACCTAGGGCATATACTATCAGAAAACGGCATAGCTGTTGATCCTAAGAAAGTAGAAGCAGTTTGCAGGTTCCCGACTCCTACGAATGTTTCACAATTACCCTCTTTTCTGGGACTTGCAAATTACTACCGGCGCTTTGTCAAAGATTTCAGCGCGGTAGCAGCACCTCTAAACAAATTGCTGAAAAAAGACACTAGATTTGAATGGTCGGAAAGTTGCGAACAAGTGTTTCAAAAATTGTGCGAACTTTTAACTGAAGCTCCAGTACTAGCCTTGCCAGACTGGGTACGTAGATTTGTCCTATGTACCGATGCTAGCTATTCAGGTCTAGGTGCGGTATTGGAACAGGAGTACGGAGATCAGCGGCGACCAGTCGCATACGCGAGTCGTAGCCTATCTAAAGCAGAAACGCGCTATTCAGTCACAGATCTTGAAGGCAGCGCGGTAGTATAGGCTTGTCGATATTTCTGTCACTACCTAGCCAACGCCGAATTTACCCTAGTTACCGATCACGAAGCGCTAAAGGTACTATTGTTGAAAGAAAGATGATGCCCCAATTTAGAAAGAATGAAAGAAATGGAGGCGCCGGGAATCGAACCCGGGCCGCCTGCTTCGAAGTCAAGCATGCTACCACTACACCACAGCCCCCGAGTCTCATAGGCCCTAATTCTCATTTATAACAGGGTCCCCCCTTCGAACATCGTTGCGACCCTGCAACGATACTCGGTCGATACTCATGCTCCCGGGGCGAACCCGATGCCTCAAGGGCGGAGCACATTCACACGTAGGCCTCCAAGCCTACTTCAGTCACACCACACTCCTGGGTTTCCTGGCTTAC